>BQNB010010027.1:0-79564 GCA_026074375.1 Tanacetum coccineum
ATGAAGAAAACCTTGTTTGATAATATTGCTTTCTTATTATTCCGATGTGCATCAATATTATCTGTAAAACTAATCCTAGTTGAGCTTACATCGATCTTATCATAACACCATCAGTAGTAACTTATACACCAGCATCATTAACTGTGTACAAGCAGTAGTAAATACTTAGAATTTTTTTCTTCAATCTTCACCAGGAGTACTAACTTTACATTAACAGTACTAACATATACTAGCAGTAGTAACTAGCAGTACTAATATACACTAGTAGTACTAAGTTACACTAGCAGTAGTAACTAAGTTACACTTGCAGTAGTAACTATGAACTAGCAGTACTAACTACTTAGCATATTTTTCATTAGAGTTAATGAACAACACTAACATTAGCTTAGCAGCAGTAACACAAACCTTAGCAGCAGTAACTTCAAGAAAGCTTTTAATCCTAACAATCCTCCCTTAAACTTGATATTCTTCTTGAAAATCATCAAGTTTCATTCAAAGCTTCATCAATCACCAAGAGGATGCTTCCAAACACTTCATTTAGGTACATAGCCTTTCTTAAGCTGTTTCTTGACCAATCTAAGAAGCTTAAATTCCATTTCACACTCATAATCAACTTGAAGCTTCACATCATTAAACATTTGACGTAGTGTGTGATTTGTAAGTAGATACATCTTCTTAACCAACAGATAAAATATCATGTTCTGCATTGTTACACAATGAACTCCACAAGAATCATAAAGCTTCTAGTTTAGCACTTTAACTAATACTTGTTGATTTTTCCATACATTATCTTCAACATGATGTTCAATCATGATCTTTAAATTAAGAAGTAAGAAATTATCCATGTAATTCACTAGCTCTGTCTTCTTAAATCTTGCTTTGACTATACTCTAAATAACTTCCAAGTCTTCGCTGTCAAAGTTTTTAAGCATCTTTCCAAAAGTTAAATACATCTGAGTCTTACCATCTGCTCTGATAATTTGGAAATACCTTTTCTTTCCTTCTTTGTAGATCTTGTAGTCTATAATGGTTAGAGATTTAGTAGATAAAGGTGTAGCATCAATAGTTACATCATCTCCATCATCTGGAATTATTTCCAAACATTGCTTAAGCTCTTCAGACTCTTTGTCTTCTTCTATCTTTTGCTTTTTTGAGCTTTCTTGTTCCAGCTCTTCTCCTGCTCTCTTTAAACTGCTCTCATGTGCTATCTCTGCTTCTGCCTTCATGGAACTCTCTTATACTAACTCAATTTGTAGTCAACAAAGGTATTCACCCTTTTCATTGCTTTGTCAAATAATTCTTGAATATTGGCAAAGGACTTGTTCTTCAAATTTTTGGGCTTCCATCCTTCCATGTTTTTCAGATAAGTACACATGATACTCCTTTGTTGAGCTCTTGTTGGTGGTCTGTTCCTCTCTTCTTCTGCTCTCTTAGCTATAAAATGTTTTTTTCTTTGATCTAGGAATTGTACAAACAATCTTGCCTTTTCTTCATCTGTCAATTCATCTTGCTCTTGAGCTTGCAGTCTTTGAGCCAACTGATAATCAACATTAATTTTAGCCTAAACATCATCCTAAGCTATGTTGGCTTCTTCAACTTGTTGAACTTTTTCTCTGGCAAGCCTTTCTTCTTCCTCTTCTTCAGCTTGTAGCTTAAAGGCAAGTTCTTCATCAAGCCTGAGTAGTTCTTTCTTAGACATTTTCTTCACAGGTTCTGGTGCTACCATTTTACCTTTACCCTTGTCCTGAACCTTGACCTGTGATGGTTGTTGTGAAGAAACTGTTGGTGTAGGTGCTTGCTCATGTTCATGAATAACAAGCCCTTTTGCTATGGGTCTTGTGCTAACAGCTGTAATTGTTGTAGCACCAATTGTTGTTGTAAGTGTTGGTGTTGTTGTACCCTGCTCTGGTTCTTGTATCACAACCTTATCAGCCTTGGGTTTTGCACTCTTCAACTCTGCCAGTGCTTAAGCCAAAGTCATTTCAACATTAATTATTGCAATGGTTGTAGTTGTAGTTGTAGCAGCACTAACTGGAATTATAACAACAGTAACTTCTTCAACCACACTTCTTGTTTCCTGAGCAGTTTTTCAATACACTACATCTTCCTTTTAACCACATTTCTTGTTTTCCTCCAGCATGTTTCAAATAACATCTACACTGTATCAAATCTACAATCATCACTATCTAGGTCATATAACACCAACATATTTCTTCAGCTTGTGAACATTGACAAGTAAATGTCTTTATTAGCATCATTATCAGCTATCCTCCCTTGTTTGGATGCATCCTCTTCACCCAAACCTTCTTCATCAGAGGATTCCACTCTTCAAGATGAACCAACCTTGTATAATATTTTAAGCCTATGAGTTCTTGACCCTCCTTTTTAAACTTGTAATCTCCTGAGCTTGAAAGGTCTTAGTTTTCTCTAGATCAATAACTCTATTTTGCAAGTTGGTAAATAATTCCATCAATTCAGTAAGTTTCAGTCTATCCTTACCACTTCAAAGTGTGTTACCTCTTATGAGTAGTGGATCATTGGAAGTTTTAGATACATTCTCAGACCTAGTCTGAGCAATTGTATCCCACCATGTTTCTTGGCGCCTAGGGACCACCACTCCCTAGAACTAGTTTCTTGGGGAACTTGGTTCCTTTGGTGTTGCCTCTTAGACTGGGTCTTATCATATGTTACCTCTGTCATGTTCTGGCATCTAAGATTTGTAGCTGGTTAGTGGCTAGCCCTTTCCAAACTATCATCCATCTCCTCATTGACAGCCTCATCTGCTACATTGGTTGTAAACCCACTAGGATGAGGTACCTCAGTGTCCTTTCTCTTTGGCCTCCTAGATTTTTGAGTCTTTTGTGGTTGAGATGTTGATGGTTGAATAATGATGGGTGTGTGATGGGGATCAGTGGGAATTGTTGAACCTTCACCCATTTCTTTTTGAGCTTGTACCATTATTGTTGGAAATAAGGGTGTTTCCATTCCAGAAAATCCTTTCCCTACCCTTTTAATTGTTTTCCGAATATATTCTTACTGTGAGAGGGTGTAACAAAAATTCTTGTGTGATTTGACATCCCTTTCAGTTGCTTATCCAAAAAGACTTATACAAACCTTAGATACATCAAAAAATTTCCCACACTATCCAAGTTCTTCACCATACTTTCAAAAATATATTTTGAAAAGTTGAACTTCTGGTTTGTAGCTAAACAGATAATTGCAGAAGCCATAGTGCTACTAAACTCATTCCATGCAGTAGTCTTAGAACTTAGGCATTGTAGAATAGTATGAATAAGGAATTTCCATTATGGGAAAAAGAATGCCTTATAGAAAGTAAGCTTCTGTGAAAGTTTCGCATACCTCATTAATGCAAGTTGTTCAAAGATGGCAGCATTGGGTAGACAATCAACACCTTCAGCATCTTCTTGTTGAAGATATCTTCTCATAGTGTATTCAGTTATGATCACCTTCTTTCCATCTACTAGGGCTTGTAACTGAACTTTCCCATTGACAGTTTTCGCTTTGACAGTAGCCCAGAATTGTTCAATGCATGAAGTATATATTGTAGGATTGATCGTTAGTGCATACTTTATAGTGTGTGCATTAAGAAAATCCAATATCTGCTCAAACCCTTCACTTTTAGCGGGTTTAGACAAAAACGCGACCATGTTGTGAGTATCAGCAAACTTTAGGGTCGTCATTGTGTTGGGATTTGATGATGAATGATGAAATTGAGTTAGGGTTTGTGATTTAGACGAGTTACTGAAGTGATGAATTGATTAAATGAGTGATTGAAACCTTAATCGACAGTATTTATGAATATTCTTCAAAACTTTATCTGTTCCAACATAGCGTAGTAAACCCATATTTGTAACGTTATGCCTAACAGCATTAACTTTCACCAGCAGTAGTAAGTTATGCCTAGCAGCATTAACTTTGACCAGTAGTAGTAAGTTTATGCCTAGCAACATTAACTTTAAGTTACCAGCATTAACTCCAATTCCATTCCAAACACTGTCTGTTTTTAATATATTCAACTCTTTTTTTGTTTTTCGGCTCACCATTCTCTTATTTTCTTTTACACACCAAATCACTCTGTCTATTTTTATTTCACACAACTCTCTTTCTGTTTTTATTCTCACCCACTCTCTTAATTCTTTTGCTCACCAAAACTCTCTGTCTATTTTCTCAAATAACCATCTTTTCCATCATCAATCTAACACTTTTCTTTGCTTTTTCTGAAAAATGTTAGTCCAAAAACTAAGAAAACACGAGCCATAGCCATTTTCATAATTATTACAGTATTAATTATACCTAACAGTATTAAGTATAACTAATAGTATTAACTCATCAGTATTAAGTATAACCAACAACACTAATTAACTTAAGCTGCCAAAACCTTTTAATTGACCATGAATAACAGTACTAATTCTTACATACTCTACAAACAACATAAGGATAAAAGTTTTTAAGGATTTTGAATTACCCAGTTCTAGCAATAAAAATATTGAAACCTTACTTACATCAAAGCTTTTTGTATGAAAATCTGTATCATTCTTGTCTGATATGGATTTTGACCATTTGAAATCAACTTCTTTTCATTTTTTACAATCCTAATAAAGGATGTACTAATCTCTAATGCTTTGGTTTGTTAATGATAACAGGATTTTTAATTATGCAAATATGTACTGTTATTGTAATAAAGATCTTGGTATACATACAAATTGTACCCATAATACAAAGTAGTTGATTCTCGAATCAAAGCACTTGTCCACAGTTAACTTGAAGCCAGCCTCATACTCAGCTTATGGTTGTGGGAATTTGCAAACCATGTCTATTTCTTGCACTTGCCTATGATATTTTATCTACACCAGGGATATTGACAACCTCTGTTGTAGACTTCATATCTAAGATTGCTATTGCATAAATCACTATCAGTGTATGCTACCAAATCAAAGGAGAAACTCTTGGATACCAATTTAGGCCCAAATTTTTGCGTTTGACCTTTTAAGTACCTAAAAATCCGTTTCACAACTTGATGATGTGAAACTTTGGATTGACTTCTGGTATTCTAGCACAGGACACTCTGCAACCATGATTGTCAGGTCTTTGAAGCTGTAAGATACATCAATGAACCAATCAATTGACCTATACTTATGAACATCCCACTTTCTTCACCATATTATCCTTTGTGCAGAGGCTTTTGTAGTTTCCATTGGTGTGCCTTGCAGTCTGACTTTTGTAAACCCAAATTTCTTTAAAATTTCACCAATCATATTTTATCTTTGACTAAATAAATATACAATCCTTGACTTCTTTGGCACTTGGTACTTGTAAATCCTATGAAAAATGTAAGTTCTCTCATAGAACTCATCTGAAATTTCTCATGCATCAATTTCTCAAATGCATTCCATAGCTCTTTCTTTGTTGAACCAAAGATGATATCATCCACATAAACTTGGACTAACAAAATATCACCTTTGTACCTTTTGATGAATAAGTTTTGGTCAATTTTTCCTATTTAAATCTCCATAGTACAAAAAATAGGTTGACTAGGTTTCATTTACCATGCTCTAGGTGCTTGATGTAGTCTTGCAGTGCTTTTTCAAACATTGTATACTCTATCAAGAAAGTCTAGGGTCTTAAATTCCTAGTTGGTTGGTTGAATAATTACACCTCTTCTTCATTCTTCCATAGAGAAAAGCACTTTTTACCCATCCATTTTGATACACAACAGTGTCTTTTAAATGAAGCATAAGCTAAAAATAGTCTATTTGCTTCAATTCTTGCAACAGGGGCAAAGACTTCATCATAGTTAATTCCTTCTTCTTATGTGTATAGGTGCTGAATTAAATGATTATCATATAAATAAGTATTAAACGCAGCGGAACAAGCAACTATCAACGGATCCATAGAGTCATATGATCAATCATAATAAAAACAAGAAAAGTAATACCTTTATAGCGTGATCGATAGAATCAAATGGTGACCTTCACCTTAACACAAAACACCCAATGAAACTAAGTGATCAAAGGAGATCACCTCTATGATATATCCACACTACACTTCGAAAATGTACCATTAAAACTGGTAATCTAGATTTTGAAAATGTGTATTTTGTGAGAGAGTTAAAGTTTAATCTCTTTAGTGTCTCACAAATGTGTGATAAAAAGAATAGTGTTCTTTTTAATGACACTGAATGTATTGTTTTATCTCCAAACTTTAAGTTAATTGATGAAAGTCAAGTTTTACTTAGAGTTCCTAGAAAGAACAATATGTATAGTGTTGATTTAAAGAACATAGTTCCTAAAGGAGGTTTAACTTGCCTTTTTGCAAAAGCCACATCTGATGAATCTAAACTTTGGCATAGAAGGCTAGGTCACTTAAATTTTAAAACCATGAATAAATTGGTTAAGGGAAATCTTGTAAGAGGTTTACCTTCCAAACTTTTTGAAAATGATCAAACCTGTGTTGCTTGTCAAAAGGGAAAGCAGCACAGAGCCTCTTGTAAGTCCAAAACAGAGAACTCAATCAGTCTTCCTTTACATTTGTTGCATATGGACTTGTTTGGTCCAACATTTGTAAAAAGCCTTATGAAGAAAATGTATTGCCTAGTTGTCACAGATGATTACAGTAGGTTTACATGGGTTTTCTTTCTAGCTACTAAGGATGAGACTAGTGGCATTCTTAAGTCCTTTATAACTGGGATAGAAAATCTAGTAGATCACAAGGTTAAGGTGATTAGATGTGATAATGGGACTGAGTTCAAAAACAGAGAAATGAATCAGTTTTGTGAGATGAAGGGTATTTTGAGACAATTTAGTGTAGCTAGAACTCCTCAACAAAATGGAGTTGCTGAGAGGAGGAATAGGACACTAATTGAGGCTGCTAGGACTATGCTAGCTGATTCTAAGTTGCCAACTACTTTTTGGGCAGAAGCAGTTAATACTGCTTGCTATGTGCAAAATAGAGTGTTAGTAGTTAAGCCTCATAACAAGACCCCATATGAACTTTTTCATGGTAGAACACCAACTTTAAGTTTTATGAGACCATTTGGGTGTCCTGTTACCATTCTTAATACCATAGATCACTTAGGCAAATTTGATGGTAAGGCTGATGAAGGTTTCTTTGTTGGATACTCTTTGAATAGTAAAGCCTTTAGAGTATTCAATAGTAGAACAAGGATAGTGGAAGAAAACTTGCATATTAGGTTTAGTGAGAGTACACCTAATGTTGTAGGTAGTGGACCAGATTGGCTATTTGATATTGATGCACTAACAAGAATAATGAATTATGAGCCAATTGTTGCAGGTACACAGTCTAATGGTTTTGCAGGTACAAAAGCAAGTGATAATGCAGGTCAAGCTAGAAAGGAGACAGAACCTGTCAAGAATTATATTTTGCTACCATTATGGACTGCTGATCCACCATTTTCTCATGATCCAAAGAGTTCTCATGATGATGGATTCAAACCTTCAAGTGATGATGGAAAGAAGGTTGATGAAGATTCAAGAAAAGATAGTGAAGGTATTGATCAAGAGAAGGAAGATAATGTTAACAACACTAACAATGTTAATGCTGCTAGCACAAATGAAGTTAATGCTGTTGGTGGAAAAACAAGCATTGAACTTCCACTTGATCCAAATATGCCTGAATTGGAAGATTATAGCATATTTGAAGATGATGAAGATGTTGGTGCAGAGGCTGACATGAACAATTTAGATACAACAATCCAAGTCAGTCCTATTCTAACTACAAGAATTCATAAAGATCATCCTCTTGATCAAGTGATTGGAGATTTGCAATCAGCTACACAAACAAGAAAGATGTCAAAGAATTTAGAGGAACATGGGTTTGTTAGTACTATTCAACAAAGAACAAACCATAAAGACCTTCAAAACTGCTTGTTTGCTTGCTTTTTATCACAGGAAGAACCCAAAAAGGTAATTCATGCATTGAAAGATCCAAGTTGGATAGAGGCTATACAAGAAGAGATTCTACAATTCAAGTTACAAGAAGTTTGGACTTTGGTGGATTTACCAAATGGAAAAAGGGATATAGGAACTAAATGGGTTTTCAGGAATAAAAAGGATGAAAGAGGAATTGCGATAAGAAATAAAGCAAGATTGGTTGCTTAAGGGTACACACAAGAAGAAGGGATTGACTATGATGAAGTCTTTGCTCCTGTTGCAAGAATTGAAGCAATTAGGCTATTTTTAGCTTATGCTTCATTTAAAGATTTTGTGGTGTATCAAATGGATGTAAAAAGTGCTTTTCTCTATGGGAAGATTAAAGAAGAGGTGTATGTATGTCAACCACTAGGATTTGAAGATCCAGACTTTCCTGATAGAGTATATAAGGTTGAAAAAGCACTATATGGACTACATCAAGCTCTTAGAGCTTGGTATGAAACCTTGTCAACATATCTGTTAGACAATGAGTTTCAAAGAGGGAAAATTGACAAAACCTTATTCATCAAAAGGTACAAAGGTGATATTTTGCTGGTCTAAGTTTATGTGGATGATATCATCTTTGGTTCAACAAAGAAGGAGCTATGCAATGCATTTGAAAAGTTGATGCATGAGAAATTTTAGATGAGTTCTATGGGAGAACTTACATTCTTTTTTTTGGATTACAGTGCAGCAAAAGAAGATGCATATTATTAGTCAAGATAAAATATGGTTTGTGACTTTCTAAAGAAATATAGGTTTACAGAAGTCAGACTGCTAGCACACCAATAGAAAACTCAAAGCTTTGCATCCAGGTATGACAGAGGGTAAAAGAAGTAGATGTTCATATGTATAGGTCAATGATTGGTTCATTGATGTATCTTACATCTTCAAGACTTGACATCATGTTTGCAGTGTGTACCTGTGCTAGGTACCAAGTCAATCCAAAAGTTTCACATCTTCATGATGTGAAAATGATTTTTAGGTATTTAAAAGGTCACCTATAAAATTAGGCCTTTGGTATCTAAAGTTTCTCACTTTTGATTTTGGTAGCATACACTGCCAATGATTATGTGGAAACAAGCTTGGTAGGAAGTCTACACGAGCGGTGTCAATTCTTGGATATAGATTAATATCATGACAGTACAAGAAACAAACAGTGGTTGCCAAATTCATAACAAAGCTGAAATTACTGGGGTGCTTCAAATTGTTTGTGGAAAAGTGCTTTGGATTAGAAAATCAACTTACTTGATATGGGTACAATTGTATGGCATACAAGATCTTTATTAACAATAACAGTACTATTTGCATAATTAAAAATCCTTTTTTTCATTCAAAAACAAAGCATATAGAGATTATACATCATTTTATTAGGGATTGCAATGAAAAGAAGTTGATTCAAATGGTCAAAATCCATAATGATAAGAATGTTGCAGATTTACTTACAAAAGCTTTTGATGTAAGTAGATTTCAATATTTGATTGCTAGTATTGGAATGTTAAATCCTTAAAACCTGTTATCTCTTTATGTTTTTGTAAAGTTTTGTATGAATTAGTACTGTTATTCATGTCATTAAAAGTTTTTACTGTTAAGTATAATTAGTGTTGTTGGTTATGCTTAATATTGCTGAGTTAATACTGTTAGTTATACTTAATACTGTTAGGTATAATTAATACCGTGATAATAGTGAAAATAGCTATGGCTTGTGTTTTCTTGGTTTTTGGACTAACATTTTGTAGAAAAAGCAAAGAAAAGTGTTAGATTGATAATGGAAAAGCTGGTAATTAGAGAAAATAGACAGAGAGTTTTGGTGAGTAAAAGAATTGAGAGAAAAAGTAAGAATAAAAATAAAAAGAGAGCTGTGTGATATAAAATCAGACAGTGTAAAAGTAAGACAAAGAATTGAGAGAAAAAGTAAGTTAAAAACATAAAGAGAGTTGTGTGATATAAAAACAGACAGAGTGTACAAGTAAGAAAAAGAATTGACATAAAAAGTGAGTTTTAAATATAGAAAAGTGAGTCATTTATATTAAATGGATATGCTGTTTGGAATAGAAATTGGAGTTCAATTGGGTGACTCAAAGGTTAATGCTGCTAGGCAATTACTTAATGTTGTGGTTGTAAGTTAAATGGTGCTAGGCTATTAACTTACTGCTAAGTTAACTACTGTTAGGTTACTTACTACTGTGGATGCATGGTTCATGCTGTTGAGGGTATTCATAAATACTTTCGTTAGGGTTTCAAATGCGCCATGGAGGGTAATTTGAGTTGTTGGAAGGCTGGATTAGAAGTGTGATAGTGGTTTGTGGTTGTCGAAATCAAAGTTGCATACTTTAGTCCCCTATTTGATTATGACAAAAAGGGGAAGAAGATTTACAAAGAAGATGTGCAACTTACAGATCCTTGGTGGAATTGCATAGATCCTTATTCTTTCATATATATATTAGCTTCAGGGGAAGTTCGTGCTTATTTTGGTTTTGTCATTATCAACTAGGGGAAGATTGTTGGGAATTATATTTGAGTTGATAAGACAAAACATATGAAAGATGAAGGACTTAAAAGACAAAGGAGGAATTCTTCAAAAGATGGAAGATTACAGAAGATTTCCTAGAAGATAATTGTAAAAGTTAGGAAGATTTAGTTGTTTCCTAATACTTATCCTTTGTAAACCTAATATCTCTAGTATATAAAGAGATATAGGTCGTATAGTTTTCTGTGTGTCAAGATGTAAACACCAGAAAAGTGTGTGTGTGTCTAGGCGTCAAGTCCTCTAAGTGGACGCCTAGAATTTGTGTGTTTTAGCCTCAAGGATCTTTGATTCCTTGTTATAGTTTAGATAACACGTTCTACCATTTGATCAAGGTAGAATTGGGGCTTGTAGTAGTCATGTATCATAGAAGATAATGATGAAAACCTTGTTAGAGTAACATTGATGTTCTTATTCCGCTGCATGTTATGTTCAATGTTATTATCCTAGATATAGATCTAAACAATCTGAGCTTACAATGATTTTTTAGACTTTCACAATTGGTATCAAGTCTTATTTCGTATGTTTGTACTGCAAGTATTAAATAAGTTTATGTTGCTGGCTTTATGCAATAACGGATAACACACGAGTTTGGTTCTTAGCTGACTTTGAAGAAGTTGGACAACGCACACATATTGGATTTGGTTTACACGTTCTTAATAGATTTTAAAGGCTTGTTTTTGGATTATTTAATTGGTTACGAAGAATATTGTTTATCACCTATTTGAAGATGAAGTGGAATTGTTTGGATGCGTGTTCTTATCATATCTTAAAGTGGGTGTTACACTTTGAAGATAACTTATTCGTGCTTAGAAACGATGTGACGAAGACTTAACAAATCTAGCAAAGGTGTGTGATCTAACTTATGGTGCTCAATGCTCACATTTGCTATCACTTTGGTCTGGTGTCTTATAGAAGATGAGAATAATTGTCAAGAGGTTGCGATCTACTTATATTTCATAGATTTATTTATAAGTTTGGAGTTACGTGGATAGTACAAGACATAAGACACAAGTTTGGGTTGTTCTACTTCAGCATCAAGTTCGTACTACTTATTTTTCTTCATTAGTAATCATTTCATAGAGCTTACAGAATTGAAGATTCAAAAAATGGTTAATATATGGGTTTCAAGGGAAGCTTATTGTTAAAATGTTGAACCATTTACATGCACAACATAAGGTGAAGGTTTTTACTACTGTAAGTCATTATTACTACTGCTAGTTTAAGTTTCTACTGCTCAAGTTCATTTATCTTAAGGCGTGTCATGAAGGGTAATCTGAGTTATTAGAAGGCTTGATTAGAAGTGTGATAGTGGTTTGTGGTTGTCGAAATCAAAGTTGCATACTTTAGTCCCCTATTTGATTATGACAAAAAGGGGAAGAAGATTTACAAAGAAGATGTGCAACTTACAGATCCTTGGTGGAATGATCCTTATTCTTTCATATATATATTAGCTTTAGGGGAAGTTTGTGCTTATATGGTTTTGTCATTATCAACTAGGGGAAGATTGTTAGGAATTATATTTGAGTTGATAAGACAAAACATATGAAAGATGAAGGACTTAAAAGGCAAAGAAGGAATTCTTCAAAAGATGGAAGATTTTGAAGATTTTAAAGATAAACTTAAATGTTAAAAAGATTTATTAATATCTTTATTTGTTCTTATCCTTTGTAAACCTAATATCTCTAGTATATAAAGAGATATAGGTCGTATAGTTTTCTGTGTGTCAAGATGTAAACACCAGAAAAGTGTGTGTGTGTCTAGACGTCAAGTCCTCTAAGTGGACACCTAGAATTTGTGTGTTTTAGCCTCAAGGATCTTTGATTCCTTATTATAGTTTAGATAACACGTTCTACTATTTGATCAAGGTAGAATTGGGGCTTGTAGTAGTCATGTATCATAGAAGATAATGATGAAAACCTTGTTAGAGTAACATTTATGTTCTTATTCCATTGCATGTTATGTTCAATGTTATTATCCTAGATATAGATCTAAACAATCTGAGCTTACAATGATTTTTTAGACTTTTACAATATGTATAGGTCAATGATTGGTTCATTGATGTGTCATACATCTTCAAGACCTGACATCATGTTTGCGGTGTGTGCATGTGCTAGATACCAAGTCAATCAAAAAGTTTCACATCTTCATGCTGTGAAAAGGATTTTTAGGTACTTAAAAGGTCAACCAAAATTGGGCATTTGGTGAACTTAATATGATGTATGGTGATGAGCAATATGATCTAAACCCTTGTTTAGCAAACAAACCTAAGCTTTCAATACAAAAGAAACCCTAAATCTAAGTAAACCCTAATCTTGAACCTTCTTGCTTTAACACTTGTAAACTACAAACCAAACCTTCTAAACACCTTAGGATATCTTAGATATATTGTAGGATTACTTATAAATGTTGTAGATAAAATTTATATGGTTTATTTAGGGTTTTGAATGTGAGCCGTGGCTAGGAGCAAAAGCAAGAGAGAATGGGAGAGTTTTTCACTAAGTAAAATGAAGATGTGTGTGTTTCTTATCTAGTTGCTAGCTTATATACCATGAAGACTAGTCAAAGACATAAGGAGGGTCTTAAGGAAGTCTTTGGTCTATTTCACTATTAGGGCTAGTAAGATGGAGCTCTTGGTTCCCTAAGTTGGATATCATCCCATGAATTCAAGGAAAAGTGTTTAAACTAGAAATATCTTTGTATCTCATCAACAATCGGCCAATATACATTACATTATATTGAATCTTTTGTAATTTTTGTGTATTGGGTACAATTGTGGGTATTTGTTGAAGCATAGAACAAAGTTTTTGGTGGTTTAGGGGTATGGTAGCCTAACGTATTTTATCGTGAACGGTAAAAACACGTATGTAGCAAAAAAAAAATTGTGCAAGTTACTATTATACTTAAATAATTATCTAAACACTTGCTTGATGTAAAACATTTAATTGTCTGATGCCGTTTACATTGAACGGATAATTTTTAGCTTACACGATTTTAACTTAAACGATTTCAATTTACAAGCAAATACGCGTACAATTACTAAAAAATAAATAGTGAATTTATTGACGATGTACAATGACCCTAAAACACGGGGTCTTATAGTCAAGATAAATATGTTGGTGAAATTCTAAAGAAATTTAGGTTTACAGAAGTCAAGACTGCTAGCACCCCAATAGAAACTCAAGAGCCTTTGCTCAAGGATACAGATGGTGAAGAAGTGGATGTTCATATGTATTGGTCAATGATTGGTTCATTGATGTATCTTAAATCTTCAAGACTGACATCATGTTTGCAGTGTGTGCACTTGTTGCTTAGATACCAAGTCGATCCAAAGGTTTCACATCTTCAAGCTGTGAAAAGGATTTTTAGGGTACTTAAGGTAACCAAAAATTGGGCCTTTGGTATCCAAAAGATTCTCCTTTTGATTTGGTAGCATACACTGATAGTGATTATGCTATAGCAAGCTTGGATAGAGAGTCTACAACAAGAGGTTGTCAATTCCTTGGATGTAGATTAATATCATAGCAGTGCAAGAAACAGACAGTGGTTGCAAATTCCACAACAAAAGCTGAGTTTGTGGCTGCTTCAAGTTGCTATGGACAAGTACTTTGGATTTAGAATCAACTACTTGATTATGGGTACAATTTTATGCATTCCAAGATCTTTATTGACAATAACGATACTATTTGCATAATTAAAAATCTTGTTTTTCATTCAAAAACAAAGCATACAAAGATCAGACATCATTTTATTAGAGATTACAACGAAAAGAAATTGATTCAAATGGTCAAAATCCATACTGACAAGAATATTGCAGATTTGCTTACAAAAGCTTTTGATGTAAGTAGATTTCAATTTTGATTGTTAGTATTAGAATGCTAAATCTTTAAAGTATTTTATCTCTTTATGTTTTTGTAGAGTTTTGTATGAATTAGTAATGTTATTCATGTCATTAAAAGTTTTTGTTGTTAAGTATAATTAGTACTGCTGGTTATACTTAATACTGCTGAGTTAATACTGTTAATTATACTTAATACTGTTAGGTATAATTAATACTGTGATAATTGTGAAAATTGCTATGACTTGTGTTTTCTTGGTTTTGGACTAACATTTTGCAGGAAAAGCAAAGAAAAGTGTTAAATTGATGATGGGAAAACTATTTAGAATGGAATTGGAGTTAATGCTGGTGACTCAAAGTTAATGCTGCTAGGCATAACTTACTACTACTGGGTTACTACTACGGATAGTTAATGCTGTTCAGGGTATTTTCCATAAATACTTTGATTAAGGGTTTCAATCGATCCTTTAATCAATTTCACTCTTTCAAATATTCTCTAACTACAAACCCTAACTCAATTTTATCATCCATTATCAAAACCCAACATAAATGACGACTCTAAAGTTTGCTGATACTTATAATATGGTCGCGTTTTTGTCTAAACCCACAAAGAGTGATGGGTTTTAACAAATTATGGATTTTTTGAATGCACACTCTATAAGGCATGCACTAACCATTAATCCTACAATATATATTTCTTGTATTGAACAGTTTTGGTCTACTGTCGTGGCCAAAACTATCAATGGGGAAGTACAGTTACATGCCCTAGTAGATGGCAAGAAGATAATCGTTACTGAATCATCTGTTAGAAGAGATCTTCAACTAGCAGATGAGGAAGGTATTGATTGTTTACCAAATTCTACCATTTTTGAACAACTTACAAGGATGGGGTATGAGAAAATTTCACAAAAACTCACTTTTTATAAAGCATTCTTTTCCCCATAATGGAAATTTCTAATTTATACTATTTTACAGTGTCTAAGTCCAAAGACTACTGCATAAAATGAGTTTAGTAGTACTATGACATCTGCCATTATATGCTTAGCTACAAATCAGAAGTTTAATTTTTCAAAATTTATTTTTGAAAGTATGATTAGAAACTTAGATAATGTTTTCCCTCCCCTAAAAACCCAGTTACAACTTGGATGTCGTCCCATACCTTCTACCCTGCAAAACCACTTCTCTCCCTAGCCAAAATCATTTCACCCACCCTACTATTTCCCCCCAGCTGTATAAAGGCCATGTTGGCAATCCCTCACTTTTCCCAAGTATCTTCAATGGCTGAGATTGACTCCAAAGAAGCACAAATGAAATTGAAGGCTGGGATTTGCTTGAGAATCCCCTCACACAACAAGCACACTTCGTTTTTGCTCTACAAAAGAAGCACAAGCTGCAAGTCAAAGAGGGAAGACTTCGGCTATAAATAAAGTCTTTTGTAAGCCTTTGAGAAAAATTCGAATCGAAGTTAGTAACTAATAGTTTTTAATCTTAAAAATAATTTAGCTTATCTTTCAGTTTGTTTTAAGTCATTTACAGCTTTCACTTTCAGTTTTGTAACACTTTCAAGTTTTAATACAAGTTTGAGGTCTTAAGTTAATTTACAATCATCAGTTATCAAGTTTCTTCATTGTATTGTTTTGTGTTCAAAAAGCCATCAGTACAGCTTATTAATAAGCTGCCTTAATTAAGTAAGTTTAAAAAGTTAAGTAGTTAAGAGAAAATTACAAAAATCACTCTCAAAAAATAACCACATCTTACTTTATGGATGATAAGCCAGTTCTGGATGGGCTTATGGACTCTCACTAGCTTGTTTTATACAAGTTAGAGCTTGTAGACTCTCTGTTTTACCCTGTTTTGAGCAAGGGTTCTGTAAGTCTCTCTTTTTCTTACATATCTTATTTACTACAGAAGTGCTTATTGTGCTTATTTATTACTTATATTTGCTTATGAATGCTTTATCATAATGTTTAGTGCTTATCTTGATTAGTTGTTAGTTTAAAAGTAGTTTGTATCACTTTCTCTGTTAGTACTGTTAGTTCATTTGATAAAACTGTTAGCCTTAAGTTAGTACTGCTAGTTCACTTTTGGAACAGTACTAACTTAAAGCTACCAGTACTAACTTCAAGTTAGTACTGTTAGTTATAACTGTTAGTACTGGTGGTTCATTTTAGCTTATCAGCTTATTATTTTTGTTTATTTAAGATTCCCTTAGCTTTTTAGAGTAGATTAAACCATTTTCCTTTACTGTCTTTAGGGGTAAGCTTATTTAAGTTTTCATCTTTTCAAAGTATCTTCAAGAGTTTATCAGTTTTTAGTTTTTAGCTTAGATGCCATTCTAGCTTATTCTGGTTGCTTATTTTTATGCTTGAGTGCTTATTAGGGGTAGTTAATTATCTGTTTTAGCTTATTTGCTTATTTCTCGTTTCATTGTGTTTGTTTAAGCTAGCAGTACTAACCTATAACTAACAGTACTAACTTATAACTAGCAGTACTAACTCCAAGTTAGTACTGTTAGTTAATACTGGTAGTACTGTTGTTAGTACTGTTGAGTTTCTCCTGTTTTGCTTAGTATAATTGCTTTTTGATTTTGCTTATTTAGAGTTAGCTTAGCTCATTTGATTTGCCTTAAGCTTATTTGAGCCTCTTTATGTCTTAGTGTAAAAGTTAAGTGTTTTTACCATTTCTAGCTTTTATTTTTGTTCCAGCTTATTTTCTCTTGCTTAATTTTTAGGTGCATTCGCTTGTTAGTCTTAGCATCAAATCATTCCTTGTCATATTCAAACACCAATCATCAATCGTCTTTCGATTTTCCATCTCTAGCCTTGTTGGGACATAACGACCCGGGAACACTCTATACTGCTTCGGGTTTCGTTGCTCTCGCGGGATTTCGTCCCTTGACGTGTATTTATACATGTTTGTATTTATCTACATATTTAAGGGGTGAGTTCGCGCGAGTCAAATTTTTGGAGCCCGCTTGCGTGTCCGGGGAGGTTGAAAAAGATATATCGTTACGTTTGAAACAATTTCTGTTTATATCTTGGATATTTTCTTGTTAATTAAATATGTATAAAAAAAAGTATCAAAATATTTTTACAGTTTCTTTTATTAGTATAAAAATTATCATCTATAAACAAAAGGAAAGACCAACAATATAAAAACATTTTCCTTTAAAAAAGAAAATAAATAAAAAAATTCATAACATTGGTAAATAAATACCAAAATTATAATATTCTCAATTGAGGTATTATCACAAATAACTTCCGGTGTGAACTTGTTGGTTCCCAAATCGAACAAAAGATTTAAAAACTTGCCATTTGTGTCTCTTACGACGTACGGCTCACCTTGAAAAGTTAAACAAACTAAAAAGTGGGTATAAGGAGGGTTGTTCCATAGGAAACTACGACCGAAAGGAGAAATAAGTTCGCGCTTTTTATTCTAATCCTCCGTCCTCACCTATGCGTTTATCTTTTTGAGAGTTACCGAGAAGTAAGTAGATTATTTGGTAGAAGTTGTCTTATCTCATTATCCGGCAAAATACATTGTGAATAAATCATTGAAAAAAACCTAAAAAATATTAGTGTAAATTTTCTTTTTATATTTCTATTTTGTGCATGCGCACTCGTTCTCAAGCCCGTAAACATCGATCCAAAAAAAAAAACAAAAAAAAAAAAAAACAAAAAATATAGTCCGACCAAAAACTTCTGTTGAATAACCAAATCTTGAGATGCCAAATAACAATCCTCCAATAGTTACGATGGCTGATGAATCGTACTATGGCGCTATTCTCGAAGGCACCCACCCCGAGGGTTACGAGGTTGCGAGCGCTTTGTTCCCGGAAATTACCTGCCGACACAACTTTTGAAACAAGCATGGTCTACTTAATTCTCGTTCAAAAATAAGCAATTTTTTGGACACGATTAAGATGACCAACATGCTCACATCAGATATTTCCAACAAGATCACTCTACGATGAAGTTCCCAATCGTCCCGAATACTGTCGGTTATGCTTATGCTTTTACCATTTTACTCGAGGGGATGCCAGGATTTGCTTTGAAAAAGAGCCCCCTCAATCATTATCTTACTTGGGATGTTCTTGTTTCAAATTCATTTAACAAATTCTCCCCTCCCTCTAAAACAACAATCTTCGAATGAAATCACAATGATTTCAACATAAATTTGATGAACGTTTTACGAGGCATGAGACCGTTTTCAATGATCTTCTTAGGGGGGTGCCCGAATCATGGGTTTTTTAGAATTGCATCAAATCGATACTTTTATAACCTTCCCTAAATTCGATATGATCAAGATTCATTGAACTTCCGCTTCAGCGGGTGGTAACTTTTTTGGATTTTAAAATGCCTCGAGAATGCTAAAAAATCATCGAGAGCAAGTCAAAAGTTCGTCAATCACGAAACAAAGCCATTGTTTCAAAAGTGTGGTACGAGCCTCTTCTTACCCCAGCAGTTTTCATCTGATGTTGCTGAGTTGAAATATATGGTTCTAGAGCATTGATTCTGGATAAGAAAATACCATACTACAAGCTTACCGCTCCTGTAAAAGTAGTCGAGCCAAAGTTGTGTATCTTGCGGGGGGTGGTCATTCTTACCAAAAATTGTCCAGCCACATTGGCAAACATTTATCATGACAATATCCAAGAATACGTCTCGCAAGCTGGTTGCCGCAGCAAATTTCAAACAAGGGAAATTCAGGTTACCGTCCGCCTACAATGGGCCAAACCAAATCAGACCACCGGTTTTCCTCCCATGCAAAACAGCAACCAAGCCAACAATCGGAATCGTTGGAACATGAACCAAACCAAAACCATGGGAATGGCTTAATAACAGGGCTCAAATCCAACAACCCTCAGGTTCAACAACATGCCCCAATGTATCAAACCCCGGTTATCATACACCCAGCTTACCAAGCTCCAGCCTCATCAGCTTCGGGTGGCTGTCAAAAACTGATTTGAAGCTATGTCATGCTAATGATGCGGTTATGCAAAACATGCAAAAAACCAATTGACCAAACATATCGACTTGTCTCACCAAAATCGTGAATCCAACCAAGCTTCTATTCAAACTTTCGGGTTCTCTTCCTAGCAAAACAATTGCTAACCCGCGAAGGTGAATTGAATGCAATCACCCACCAGAAGGGTGTTTCATTTGATGGACCTCAAATTCCACCGCCGGTGTGAAATTGATAACGAGGGTGACATAGGACACGGTGCTTCCTAATGGAAGTAACAAAGGACGTTCCAACTGCGATAGTCCAGTTTGATGTGCCAGTGGTCATGCCTAGAACCAAAACGCCTTTACCATATCCATCTAGGGTAAACAAGGAGAAATCAAATCCATGAAAAGGTACGACTCCTTTTAGCTTTGAAATTTATGGAAATTTTTCGGAATTCCTTTTCGGCTAAGTGTTCGCGGATGCTCTCCTGCCACATGCCTAAGTTTGCACCGATGTTCAGAAAAGCTTTTGAACAACAAAGACTAGATTTGGAATTAACAAAAACAAAGGTTAATGAAAAATTTGCTCGGCAGTCATCCTAAAGACATTTCCGAAAAATTAGGAGACCGGGTAGATTTCTGATACCATGTGATTTTCCCAGAGTTGGATGGAATGCTTGGCCATGGCTGATTCACGTGCATAGCATCAATCTATGCACTCTCCATTTTTGAAAAAGCCTTAATCTCCAAAGATGAACCAAACTAGGAATGATACTCGAGTTAGCCGGACGTCGATCTACCTCCACTCCAACCGGCTTTAGCCGAAGATGTTTTTTGTGAAGTTGGGAACACTTCTACTTTTCCAGCCGATTTCTGTGGTAGTTGACTATGATGGCCGACCTTAGTGTCCCGTTGATTTTAGGAGCAAGCCATTTTTAAGAACGGCAAGCCTTGATTGATGTAAACGGTGAAAAGATGGACATTAAGACCATGACTAGCCAATCCGTGATGACTTTCAAAGTAGGAGATACGAAAAAATTCTCCTAAATGCTATAGAATCAGTTAAACAAGGTTGACTTTATTGATATAAACTTGTGAGGAATATTCGCCAAGAGATTTTAGGTTTCTCAGAAGTATTAGCAAATGAAAATTCCAACTCCTCCTTTAAAACCAATTGTTGATACCACTTCTCCCCACCCTCACTCCATTCGAGGTAGTGATTTCATTCTTGAAGAAATCGGGCTGAACTTTCTGATACTTCGTACAAGGCAGGAATTGATGATGCCGAATTGTGATCTCGAGAAGGACATTCTTCTTCTCGAAGCTATCCTAAATAGTGAGCCCTTTATCACCACTTCCCAACCATGCAAATTATTTTCCTGGGGATAGAAAAGAACTTAAGATTTGTGAAGCCAAAACTAATGAAACATCAATTGATGAACCTTCCGAGGTCTGAGATCAAGGGACTTTTACCTCCCCACCTCGAATATGGCATTTTTGGAGGTAACAACAGTTACCAGTCATCATTGCTAAAGGTTTGAGTGTCCAGGAGAAAGCCGCTACATAAAGGTGGTGCAGTCCCTCAAGCGAAGCCATCGCTTGGGAAAAAAATCTCCGATATCAAGGGTATTAACCCGGAATTTTGTATCAAAAATTCTAATGGAAGAGACTACCACCAGCCGGTCCAACATCATGACGGGTCAACCCAAAAAAAATCCATGATGTCATAAAAAAGGGAAGTTGAAAAACTTCTTGACGGTGGTTTAATCTTACCCTATCTCAGATATGTCCCTGGGTAAGACGGTACACTGTGTACCAAAGGAATAGGTTGTTTTACCGTAGTTGAGAATGAGGGAAAATTGAGTTGACCCAACTCGATTAGTTACGGGAAGGAGTGGTTTGCATTGTACTACCGAAAGTTGAATGAAGCCACCCCTAAAAGACCATTTTCCACTACATTTCATGGACCAAATGCTCGAGAGGCTTGCGGGAAAACGAAGTTCTATTGTTTTCTCGTATTGGTTTCTCGGTTTATTTTCAAATACCCATCGACCCAAATGATCAGGAAAAGAACAAACATTTACTTGCCCATACGGAACCTTTAGCCTTACCGCCGCCTTTGCCCTTTGGCCTCTGCAATGACCAGGCACATTTCCAGAGATTGTATGATGGCAATCTTCCACGAACATGATCTGAAAAAACGATGGAAGTGTTTATGGATGGGACTTTTTGGTTCTTTGGAAGTTCTTCTCTTTACATGCCTTAACCATTTGGAAAAGAGGCTTTAAGCGTGTGAAAGCACTTAATTTAGCTCAAAACTAAGCGCGACCCCCCAAGCCCCCCCCCCCCCCCCCATCCTTCCCCCCATGGCCCCCTCTTACAGCGAAGGCCTAGTTCTTGGACCCTAAAATCTCAAAGTCAGGAAATTGAGGTGATCGAGCTAAGATTGACGTTTATCGCAAAGCTCCCTCACCCGACTACTGTAAAAGGTGTTCCGTAGTTTTCTTGGGCATGCCGGGTTTTATAGAAGATTCATCCAGAATTTCTCAAAAATAGCCCGTCCCATGACCCATTTGCTTGAAAAAGAGACTCCGTTTTATTTCTCCAAAGAGTGTATTGAAGCATTTAACACTCTCAAAAAGAATCTAACCGAGGCTCCAATCCTGATTGCCCCAGATTGGAATGAACCATTTGAACTTATGTGCGATGCAAGCGATTTCGCCTTAGGTGCAGTCTTGGGGCAACGTCATGAGAAACATTTCAGGCCTATACATTATGCAAGTAAAACAATGAATAAGGCGGAATCACGTTACACCACGACAGAGAAAGAAATGTTAGCCGTGGTGTACGCATTCGAAAAATTCCGATCTTACCTTGTCATGAACAAATGCACTGTGTATACGGATCATTCCGCCCTCAAGTATCTCTTTGCTAAGAAAGATTCTAAGGCGAGATTGCTCCGATGGGTTCTGCTCCTTCAAGAGTTCGACTTTGATGTAGTTGACACAAAAGGAGCTGAGAACCTAGCAGCTGATCATCTATCACGCTTAGAGAATCCTCACGAGAATGAACTCGATCCAAAAGAGATAAATGAAAAGTTTCCTCTTGAAACTCTTAGTTCGATTGCTGTTCTTGATGCTAGTACCCCATGGTTTGCTGACATCGCAAACTACCATGCGGGAAATTTCGTGATCAAAGGGATGTCAACCCAGCAGAAAAGAAAATTCTTCAAAGACGTGAAGCATTATTTCTGGGAAGATCCCTTTCTGTTTAAAATCTGTGCGGATCAAGTTATTCGACGTTGTGTTTTTGGCAAGGAAGCCCATGACATCCTCATGGCTTGCCACGATGGTCCCACCGGTGGACATCACGGTGCTAACTACACAGCAAGAAAAGTCTTCGATTCCGGATTCTTTTGGCCCACAATCTACAAAGATGCCCATGAGTTGGTTAAAAACTGCAACTCATGCCAGCGTCAAGGAAAAATTTCACAACGGGATGAGATGCCACAAAATTCCATCCAAGTTTGTGAAATCTTTGACGTCTGGGGCATTGACTTTATGGGGCCATTCCCATCATCCAAAGGCAACAAATACATCCTGAACTTGGTTAGTGCCAAAGATCAGCATGTCATCAACATATAGGCAAATAATGACTCCTTTATCAGATTCATCAAATTTGCTATATACACATTTGTCATCTTGGTTAAGTAAATAAGCATTAGACAAAACTATTTCATCAAACTTTTGATGTCATTGCTTAGGTGCCTGCTTCAGCCCATACAGAGACTTAATCAGTTTACACACCTTGTTTTCATTACCAGGTATGATGAAGCCTTGAGGTTGGTTCATATAGACCTCCTCATCCAATTCACCATTCAAGAATGTTGTCTTTACATCCATCTGATGAATAATCAGACTGTGAATTGATGCCATAGCAATCAACAGTCTTATGGTACTAATACGTACCACTGGGGTATAAGTATCAAAGTAGTCTATCTTTGACTTTTGTTTAAAGCCCTAAATGACCAGCCTTGCCTTAAACTTTTCAACAGTTCCATTTATCTTCAGCTTTCTTTTGAAGATCCATTTGCAACCTAGAGGTTTGCAACACGGAGGTAGATCTGCCAACACCTAAGTGTTGTTGCCCATGATAGAATTTATCTCATCATTAATTGCTTCTTTCCAGAAAGTAACATCATGGGACTTCATTGCTTTATTAAATGTTTTGGGGTCATCCTCAACATTAAAGCAATAGGAGTGTTGGTCAGAGATGAGGTCTTTTGTTCCTTTAATTAAGTATAATTGAAATTCAGGTCCAAAATCCTTTGGAGTCCTATGCCTTTTGCGTTTTCTAAGCTTAGACTCAAGTTGCTGAACAACCTCTCAGTGACCTTTTTAGGGACCAATGAACCACCAGAGTCTTTAGTTTTGTCTTTCAGGGACCTTTGACTTAGTCTAGGGACTAATGAGAATCTATTCTCATCAAAGATGACATCCCTTGATTCAATAATTGAGTTAATAGCAACTGAATCATTAGGTTCAATAACATAGAACCTAAAAGCCTTGAATGCTCAGCATATCCAACAAAGATGCATTAAATGCCTCTTTCATCCAAAGTTTTCAGCTTTGGATCAGGGAGTTTACAACTGCCCTACAACCTCAAACCCTAAGGTAGTTCAGGTTTGGTTTCCTTTTAGTCCAGAGTTCATAAGGGGTAATCTTGTTCCTCTTATTGGGAACCTTATTTAATAAATAGCAAGCTGTTAACATGGCTTCACCCCAGAATCCTTGACTCAGTCTTGAGTAGGACAATATGGAATTAACCATTTATTTTAGTACTCTATTTTCCATTTCAGATATACCATTTTGTTGTGGAGTATAGGGTATTTTGCAAAAATACCAAAAAAATGAAAATTTTAAAAAAATTTCAAAAATAAAATAAGTGTTTTGTCACAGTTTTGGACTCTTCTCTTGGGTAGAATGAGGAATAATTTTGACTCGATCGGGCGTATGAGCCCTAGCTAGTTCTCTTCAGGCGAGCTTTCACGAATTCTATTGCTTTGAATTTTAAAAAAGGTGTAAGAACAAGAAATGATAGAGTTAATATAAAGTTTATGTGTTAAGCAAGATTGTCTCAAAACCTCATATGAATAACTTGGTTCATTTTTCTCCCATAAGCTTCTAATCCACCTAATCATACGTGCTTGTTCAACTAAGTCAATCGTGTTTTTAGGAAAAAGCTTCAAATTTGTATCTTGATTCTTTTAAAAGCAGGTTTCGAAAGATAAAATGCCAAGAGCATGAATTGAAAGTATGAATGCAAAAATGCAGAATATTGTAATATGCAATAAAAGCATTACATTTGATTCATAATGGAGCTAGTAAAAGATGTGTCGTGATTATCCCACTCGGCTAACACGAAGTGGGGTTTCAAACTAAGAGTCTTTTATTTAGGGATTTGGCGTGTTGTGAATTATCTCACTTGGGAAGAAAGTCTAGGTGAGGGTTCAAAACTAAGACACGATCTTAGCATATTAGGAGAGGTGTTAATGTGATTCCCCACTACGCTAGAAACGGGGTGGGTTTTCAATCTAAGAACTACAGTCGTTGGTTTGTGATATCCTACTAGGACGCGAGGCCTAGGTAGGTGTTCAAAACTAATAGCAAACACATTCCTAGCTTTTAAGAATTATGAAAGGATAAATATGTTGCAAAATAAGTTCTATGTTTAAAATCAAGTTTACAAGTCTCTAATAAGTTGTTGCTTTGAGTCGTGATTCATCTTGAATTATGACTATGAAAATAAGTTGATCTATTGTATAAAAACGAGCAAACTTTCAAATCATATATCCATGTTGAGTAAAGGTTACAAGTCATAAGTTGAGGGCTTAACATCTTAAATTATATCGACAATGATCTTGTTTAATAGTTAGCTTGGGGACTGGGTCAAAATCTAGGGGACGATGAAATTATCCGTCAGGACGTCCGTGGATTATTCTACGAACATTTCTCATTTTATGATCCCATTGTTGATAAATAAAGGAAGTCAAACTTGTATAAAAAAAATACAAAAAATAAAAAAAAAAAAAAAAAATTTTTTTAGAGTAATTGTGTAAATATAAAAATTGGTGAGAACCGGGACTTATCGAGGCTATTGATTCTTTTATTCCCTTTGATTAACGCTTGGCTACTTTTCCAAGTTATACTGAGTGGGATTTAGATTTTTTGGTTTCTTCAAACTGTGCTTACATTTCATAGCATTGCGTGGGACACGCAACATCTTAGTTGGGGGATTTTGGTATGTGCTTAATTACACATACCTTTTACCTTTAAAAACGAGCTAAAATAACCAAAAACGGACTCAAAATGCCAAATATATGCTTGTTTTGCTAATTGTGTTGTGCAGGAACGGATATCTCACAAAAGGACGAAAAAACCAATCAAAAAGAGACAAAACAGGACACGGGATTGGAAAAAGTGGTGTGAAATCGAAGCCAAATCAAAATCAAGTCTACTCCTAGAGAAGAAAAAGCAAAGAAAAATATAAACTTGAGGGGGTCAAAAATGCAATCCTAAGTTATATTATTATATAAACCACAGGGACTGATTACGCCAATTTGGGAAACTTCATTTATAAAAGAAAGAAAAGGGGAAATAGAGAATGAAAAGAAGTGTGATGTGGAGGGGCCTTTCTTGTACACAAACCAAACATACCCTTAATCATCTTCAACCTCTCTTGTCACAACGCACCAACTTGTTATAACCCTTTCCCCGTTTCCCGCCAATACCAAAACCAGCCAGCACCCTGTTTTTTTTGCTCCCATACTTCTCTGCAAAAATCACTCAACACCCTACTACTACCCCCAGCTTTATAAAGTCCATGTTGGCAATCCCTCTCCATTCCAAAAGCATTTCGATGGCTGAGATTGTCTCCAAAGAAGCTCAAAAGAAATCAAAGGCTGGGATTTGCTTTAGATTCACCTCACACAACTAGCACACTTGGTTTTATCTCTCCAAAGTAGCACAAGCTGCAAGTCCAAGACTTCGGCTATAAATAGAGCTTTTGTAAGCCTTTGAGGCATGAAGTTTTTAGTTTTTTGTAATCAGTAGTAGTTTTTAAATAATTTTAGTTTTGTAGTCATTTACAGCTTTTAACTTCTCTCTCCTTTGTAAACACTTTCAAGTTTTAATGCAATGTTTTGAGGTTTTCAAGTCCAATTTACCATTTCAAGTGTTAAGTTTCTTTCATTGTGTTGTTTTGTGTTTAAAAAGCTCTCAACACTGCTTGTTTAATAAAGTGCTATAATTTAGTAAGTTTAAACTTAAGTAGTTAAGAGAAAATTACAAAAATCACTCTCACATATACCACAGCTTATGTTATGGATGATAAGCCAGTTCTGGATGGGCTTATGGACTCTCACTAGCTTGTTTTATACAAGCTAGA
The DNA here is from genome assembly GCA_026074375.1 of Tanacetum coccineum. NCBI lineage: Eukaryota > Viridiplantae > Streptophyta > Magnoliopsida > Asterales > Asteraceae > Tanacetum > Tanacetum coccineum. The sequence continues at coordinate 26,710 of BQNB010010027.1, forward strand.
GCTTGTAGATTCATTGTTTGACCCTGTTTTGAGCAAGGGTGTAGTTAAAGTCTCTATTTTTCTTAACTTTCACTTATCTATGAAGAACTGCTAGTTCATTTTTTTTGCTTACTTTAAGACTTCCAGTATTAAACCTTAAGTTCCTAATTTTAACAAATTAGGATCCAATCAGCTTGAAATAAAATGACTTTTGAAAACTTTAAGAGGTTTTTAGAACACGCAATATTAACTCCAAGTTAGTACCGCTAGTTCTCTTTTGGGGATTTTAAAACTAGCGGTACTAACTTAAAGCTAGCGGTACTAACTCCAAGTTAGTACCTTTAGTACTGTTGTTTCATTTTTTTTCTTATTAGCTTATTACTTCTGCTTATTTAAGATTTGCTTAGCTTTTTAGAGTAGATTAAGCCCATTCTCGTTTACTATCTTTAGAGGAGCTTATTTTAGTAGCTTATTTTAGGTCTAAAAGTGCTTATTTTCATTAAAATCCAAAAAATAGTAGTGTAGTCATTTGTGCTTATTTCAGTGGCTTATTTAAAAAAGTGAATAGGTGGGCTTAATAAGGACTCATTAGTGAGCTTATTTCCAAAAGCCCACTTTTCAGTTTGGCTTATTGGTGATTTTAGCTTATTTAGGAAAATTTTAGAGTTTACTACTTTTTGATGCAAATTGAGTTAAGTTAAGTTGTGTTTGGTTGAAAAAGCTTTTTGGAATCAGATTAAGCAACATATAAGCTTTCCAAAACATCTCTCCTTTTTGAATTTGAGCTTATTTTGAGTTTGTAGTGTCCAAAATACCAAAAACCAAAAGTTTAAGCAACTTTCTGCAATCAGCAGCTTATTTGGGTTTTTTGGAGCTTATAAAGTGCTTATTTTCGCAAGGTGTCTTTATTAAAGTTGCTTAAAAACATGTTGTGAACAACTTTCGTGTTTTGCGTTTTGGCTAAAAACGACTTTTTAAAATCAGCACTTTTTGAGGACTTGGACTAAAAACGGGATTGTAGCTTTTTAGCTCATTTGCCATTCTAGTTTATTCTAGTTGCTTATTCTTACTCCTGAAGTGCTTATTAGGGTTAGGTAAACATCTGTTTTGGTTTATTTGCTTATTTCTCGTTTCATTGTGTTTTGTTAAAGCTAGCGGTACTAACTTAGAACTAGCGGTACTAACTCTTAAAGCTAGCAGTACTAACTCAAAGTTAGTACTGTTAGTTAAAACTGTTAGTACTGTTGTTAGTACTGCTGAGTTTCTTTGCTTAATTTAGCTTAATTGCTTTTTGAATTTGCTTATTTAGAGTCAGTTTAGCTTATTTAATTTGTCTTAAGTTTATTTGAGCTTACTTGTGTTTTAGTGTAAAAGTTTTAAGTATTTTTCCCAATTCTAGCTTTTATTCTTGTTCTAGCTTATGTTCTTTGTTTATTTTTATATACATTTGCTTATCAGTGTAGTTTCCAAATCTAATCATCCTTGTCATATTCAAACTCCAATCATCATTCGTGACTCGATATTCCATCTCTAGCCTCGTTGGGACATAACGACCCGGGAACACTCTATACTGCTTCTCGGTATTCTTGATTCTGGTTTAGATTATACTTCCTATATATATTTTATATTTTATTATATATTATATATATTTTAAGGTGTAGTTTTGACGGATCAGTGTGTTTAAGGAAATCTTACACATTAGGATATGTTTCTATTTAAATTCCTTAGGTAAAGGCCTTTGGGCATGAATTTTGCCCAATCTATCTCCCATTATTGGATATTAAATATACGCATAAGTGTTTTTCAGTGTAAGTGAGTAAACACGTCTTCTTCTTACACTGAATCTAGAAATAAGTAATGGATACGAATAACATAAAATACTTCTTTCATTCATACATTACATGACCCTATCAGCCTATTACAAAAGAAGAAAATTTAAAGATGAAGTGACTAGACATGAGTGTATCACAAGCTTTCCAACTTGACTTTCTTACTTATGATCTTGTCTTTGTTAGGCCTTTCATTAATCATCTTGCTCATCACCATAATGAACCTTTGGTTTGCATCAGTCTTTACATTTGAAGCCATAACCTTATACCCAACAAGCTTTCAGTCTCAACTTTGTGAACAACATCCACCTTTTTAAATGCCTCTTCTCTAAAAGAATCTATGAATAACGACCCATGCTTAGGCTCTTCAATCACCAGGTTGTTTACAAACTTAACTCCTTTAGGAAGCTTTCTGTTGGAGTGAAGGCCAATGTATGTTTTAGCTCTAACTTTATTGTTTTCCTCTTTCTTCTTGGAAGTGGTGGATCTTGTTTAGGATATAGAAGGGATAAGTCAAGTCCTATCTCTTTTGGGATTTTCTTTAATCTTTTATACTTATTGCTCAGAGAGGTCATCATCTAACCAGCACACTTGTTTTTCTTTTTAGGGATGATAACACTCAATTCACCCTACTCCGCCAATCCAAAATAACAGAACTTGAATTCTATGTGAACATGAAAGTTTCTTGGATCATTATTCCTGTAGACAGTCACTAAGATTGGTTTTGTGTTTAGGTGAATGAATATATTAGTGATCCTTTCATGTCTGAATATGCTATTGAGAGTCCATACATACTTATCAAACCTCTTATTTCACAAGTCATCTTTCTTCTTTAGCTTTTCATTATAAGCCCTGGTAAGTATTTTTAGGTGTCCATCCTGATGTTTCAAGAATTCTTTGCTTCCAGTGATTTCAACTTCAGCTTCACTGACTACCTCAACTGCAACCTTTATAATGACATGTTTGCTCAAATCAGCTTCTTTGATGACCTTTTCAAGCTTATCCTTTTTGTCCATATGATCCGAACGGTCTATGGCGTCTTCGGATATCTTTCCTTTCAAATCTATAATCAATTAAGTATTGGAAGTAATGGTTCCTGACGAACTTTCCTTGATGCCTTCACAAGCTTTAGAGGAGAAGGGTCAGATGTTGTTGCAATACCCTTTCCTTTATCAGTTTATTGGATGATTGGTAAAGGTGCTGACCCACTGGCTTGAGCTTCATAGTGATTGATGTTGGGAGGATTGTCTAAATGGGATCAACTTAAGTAACTTGAGGTTCTTCTTCACATACCTTTGCTTCTTTGGGCTCCTTAGTGACCATATCACTTTGCTCCCCTCAGGTCGAGAGGATGTTTCCTTAGACTTTCAGCTAGATGTTTAGGACTTGGACAGAAGGGGATGGTAGAGATAAATGATGTGTTGATTTCTCCCCCTAAAAGTTACAGGAACTCCAATGATAGTGATTGCAAGTGTTGGCTTAAGCACACTTCATGAGGGGGCAGATAATGTTTTTCCTCTAAAGGCATAAAAGAGCTCAGTGACCATGGCCTTAATATTAGCAGTGTTAGTTTTGAGGGTGGCCATGTCAAACTGAATGGTTTCCTGAGTGTTCTCAATCTTGGTTAACCTATAACCAACACTCTAGGCCATTGAATTAGAAGACTCAACCCAACTAGCAAAATAAGAATTCTAAGCTGTGAGATCAGCCTAAAGACTATCAAGAGATGTCTTGATGCTTCAAAGGTATGATTCTTTAAGGAGAGTGAGGAGCTCAGACATGTTAGATGAGTTTCGAGTGTATGTATCATCTACTTTAAGGACCTTCCGATTCAAGGTATGATCATCTTTGACAACACCTTGAACTTCCTTAAGGTTGGTGATGATCATGTTGAGTTATTCAACATGTTCAGTCTTAAATTAAGTGATAAACTTCTGATATTTTCTGAGAGAAGCATGAGTGTTTTCATTGGCTCGGTAAGTTGTGTCATGAAACCCTAAGTTTTCCATCTTCAAATCAGTATAAGAAGCAACAGCTTCTTCATGATTTTTTTTTTCCTAGTTATATTCAGCATTCAACATATAACACCTCAAAGAACCCTTGAAGATTTCTTGACATTACCCGTTCAGTGACAGGCATGTAGTTATCATAACATTTGAAGCTCATGGAAGATGATGGATTCAGGACTTGAAGGTTCAGGGTGACTGGGCAATAACCTTCTTGTGTTTATTTTTTTTTTTGGGGCCTTCTTAGGACTTGGATGATTATGTTGTGCTTTCTTTAGGAGTGGGTGATTGATGCTCAATTGATGTTGGTTCAACATGTTGGGATTCATTGGATGGATTTTCAGTGTATGGAGGAGGTTGAGATTCTTCATCAGTGTGTATTGGAAAAGCATCATCCATTTCTTCTTCGGCCTCAAACACGTCATCATCACTAAGTTCTTTGAGTTCATCGTCAGAGTCTTCCAATAGTAGTTGAAAGTCTTTGTATGTTTATATCAAGGGTTGGTTATCCGGCTCCACTTCAGAAGAAGTCTTGCATTTGTTGTGGTCAGGGTTCGACGTCTCAAATTAAGTGGACTTGTTTTATCCACCTGGTACTTAATGTTGGCCATTGATTTATCAGTATCAATAGAAGCGAATCCCCTACCAGCGAGTTGTGTATTTATCTTTGGGTCTTTGGGATCAGTGAGAATCCTATCTGGTAAAAGCTTTGATTGGCGAATACCTTCATCAGGGTTGGTGGCAGGCAATCCCTTATCAGCGGGTTGTATGTTTTCCTCTAAATATTTGGGATCAATGAGGTTTGCCTTAGACAAAAGCGTTGATGTATGAATGTCCTCATCGGCGTTGTGGCATGAATTTTCTTATCAGTAGGGTGTTTGTTTCCCTCTAAATCTTTGGGATCGATGGGGGTTTGCCTCAGACAAAAGCGATGATGTACGAATGTCCTGATCGGCTTATGTGGAAGGCAATCCCATATAAAGGGGTTGTTTGTTCCCCCTGAGTCTTTGGGATCAGATTTTGGCCTGTTGACACTGATTGTGATGTATCAGTGTTCCTTTTTGTGGCACTTTCTGTTGGTCAGATTGAGTTTTGGACTGTTTAGGTGGAATTTTTGATTTGGTCATGTTGTTTGCCCTTTGTTTCCTTAGATGGTACTCTTGAAGCCTCAGGGCCCTGTGACTTGGGTTTGGGTTTAGTCACAGTTTGAGACTTCTTTTTCTTCCCCGCTTTTTCAAATGAGGGGGTAGGAGACATTATAGCGTTAATGTCTTATAACACTAAGCATATACTCCGTCAATTCTATTGGTTTGACTTTAGAGGAATTCTGATGAAAGTTCTGCTTACTTAGGATCGAGGGAGTAGACCCAAGTGTTGCGTCCTAAGTGTAATCAGTTTCAGGACCGTTCATGACTTTGATATAAATCTAGGATATAAGAAACATACTTATTCTAAATCCATCACGAGACTCTGGTTACATGATCATTGTAATTGATCTTCCATGTCAATCTTAGTCCCTGTGAGGACACTAAAGACTATCATCTGTTGATTGGAATTCAACTGATCAGTAGATGATTTGTTTCCACCGAGCTCCTGAATGACAAAAGTCATCAGGAGCCTCTAAATCGTGGGAAACCATATTTTAAACAGTGGGGTCTTATTGACCAAAACTTCAGGATCCTCATTCTTATAATTGTGAAGGCCTAACTTTAAGAGTTCAACCTTTATAGCCTCAGTTTAAGGAAAGTCAACATACTGACCATTGTTATACTCAAGCCTAGTGCTTTGGCAGAATGTCTTGTAACCAATATATAAGGGTGTGCCTCTATTCTTCACTGTAAACCTGATTCCTGACTCTTTGAGAGGTAATGGTTCAGAGTCCTCATTAGCTGGTGTTGGTTTTTCAACCAATGCAGTACACTGAAACTCTCTAAGATAGTTTTTGGTATACTACACATGGTGTTTTGGTAAATGTCTTAGCCAAAAGTTTTGAATATATTTACAAAGATCTTTGTATGTTGAGACGTTAGGGGATAGTTTAAAGTTCCCACAAAATTGTGCTTTGGATTTGGCTGCCTCTATTCAATGAGTCTTTTAGAACCTATGGTGCATACACACATTTTTGTGAAGAAGCCATTATTGTTTTAAAAATGTTTAGTATGATTCTTGAAAACTGGGTTAAAAAATTACGAGCACATACACACAGATCAAACTTACGAGAATTAAATTTACAATAGTTTGTTTAGAGAAAGAGAGAGATGCGTGTGTATGTTTTGTGAAGGGGTATTCATAGAGGTAGATGTGAAAGGGTTTTGAGATGAAAGGTTATGTGAAAATGGTTTTGTGATTTGTTTGACATCCGCATTGAATGCATACTACCAAATTCATGACACTGTTGCGACTTTAACGGCTACTGTTTAGCCGTTATGTATCGTGCACTTTTGTAAAGTGACGTGGATGATGATAGTGGTGGAATTAAAAGGACATTTTGGGAAGAGATTTTGTATTTGAGAGCGCACATTTAATGCTTAGTGGGTGAACGTGAGATGTGTGGGACCCATGACTATTAGACGACAGTTAGATAACGAATATTTATTCCTTATTTGATGTTGTTCAGTCACATACCTTGGATATTTAATTAAATAAATATATTAGAGTTTTTGCTTCCATCAATAAATTTTGTTCCTCAAAGTCATGGTATCATGATATGTTATCAGCGATGGTTGTTCAGGGACCTTTATTATTTTATTGAATAATAAGAGTTTTATAATTTATAAAATTATAAACTGTATTTTTCGTCTTTTAGTTGATTATTAAAATAATAATATTTTATTATTTTGTCTTTTTGTCGGATTTTTAAGAAAGTAAGGTTTTGTAAAAATATTTCTAAGTATAATATTTTTATAAGATTTCAGCAAGACCCGTTTGTTTATAAAAGCTTTCCAAGGTCTTAAACCTTATTCCCAAACACTTTTCTTCAAAAACCAATTTCCGACAAAATGCCACAATCTACGTTTTTTGAAAAACACATTTTCCAAACGACTAATTTAACTATCCTAAGTAAAAATTAAATAACTCGATTATAAGTTCATTTAAACGTTTAAGTTAGCTTGTTTTTCACTTATTGGGCCATAAGGCCCAATGTTAGTCCATAAATCTTAGTTTTAGTTTTTAGTCCATAATAGGTTCAATATCGAGTTTACTAGTTAGTCCAATACGAAAAGTCCAATAATATCAATAAGCCAAAAAATTACCAAAGTTAAATAAGCAAAAGTAGTAAGTCGACAAAATAAGCCGTGTAGCCAAATAAGCCATAAGCCACGAGCCTAATGGGCTCATTTTGGACTATCTGGTCCAATGACCACAGCTATCCATTCAACTTCTTAAACCACACTTTTTGACTAAAATAAGCACTATCAATAAGTTGAAAAACAAGCCGAACGAGGGGTCCAAAAAATAAGCCGAAGCTTGTTGGGCCTTAGTTGGGCCGTTGGCATGCATAAGCCCAAACAAATACTTTCAAAAATACATTAAGCCCAAAATAGAATCAATAAGCTATATAATAAGCGAATAAGCACTTTTAGTATCAAAATAAGCTAGAACATAAGCCACATAAATAAGCTGAGACCACGAGGGTCTAAATAAGCTGTGACTTATTTATCCCTTATTGGGCCGAAAGTCTTAAAAATAAGCTGAGCCCAAATAAGTTTTAACGAGCTTAAAAATAAGCCGTTAAACTACAAGCTTTTAAAGTCTTAAAAATAAGCCATGAAATAAGCTATAAAAATAGGACAAAAGTTTTAAAAGACCAAGACTTCATTTTCTTTTGTTTCCTTTTATTGACGGCACCAAAGTAGACCATAATAAGCATTCGAAAGCTTATTAATAAGCCGAATAAGCCATAAGCTTTTATGAACAAAAATATTATTTCACCAACACAACCAATATCATAATGATACTTTCCTTCTTTTCCTTTTTCATTTATTTCGAACCAAACGCACCCGTTTAAATCATTTTATAAATTTTTAGCTTTTGATTTACAAAAAACAAGTGTACAACTAGTGTTTATGCATCATAATATTAACAAAGTAAAAGGATTTTAAAGAAATAGTTACTTACAAAAATAGATTTTAGAAGGAGATTAAAGCTTAATCAAACAACCCAAACGTTGTGTATATACCCAAACGATCACTAAAAACAAACCCGAATGTATATAAGCTTTCATATTCTTGAACCAAAATGAACAAATGTATTGTTTTTGTGTGTGTGGGTGCTCGTCCGAACCAAGGAAGAAGAGAAAAAGAGTGAGTTTTTCTTGTTGTGTGTTTTTGATGTTTGTTGTGTGTGTTTTTGAAATGAGGATATGACAAATATTGTACAAAACATGGACACTAAAAATGTGCCATCTTTTCTACCATGGGGCCGGTCAAGACTAGGATCCTAGGAGGGTATCCTATCTTGATTTTTGTCTCTTGTCGGGTTTGTGTAACGTGCTTAGTTCGTTAGTAAATGAAATCCGATGGTTTAAGTTTTTAAGTAGTTTTAAAATTAAGTTTAGGAAATATTAAAAATTATCAAAAGAAATATATTTACAGTTAAAATGTCTTAATTTAGTATAGACAGAAATTTGTTGTGCCGGGATGCGTTGTTTGACGTTTTAAGCTAAACGCAGGATAAATCTCTCGGTAAGTGATCAAGTAAGGAAGTAAATTCTCAAAAAGAAATAATTTAAGCAATAAATGAACTATTGACTAAATAAATTATAATTTGACTATCGTTAGCACGGTAAATGATCTAACAGAAACAGCGAAAGTCAATAAAACAGAGAATTAAATAGGACATCATAAGTCTGGAAAATTGACAAAGGTTATAGTCTACCCCCCTTAAAAGAATTTCGCCTTAAAATTCAACTAGTGCTAGAGCTAAAGAGGTGTGGGTACTTGAGTTTTATTTGATCCTCATGTTCCCAAGTATATTTAGGACCTCATTTTGAATTCCATGGAACCTTGACGATAGGAATTCTACTCCGCTTCAACTTCTTGATTTCACGCTCTAGAATCTCTACAGGCTCTTCTACGAAGTTTAACCTAGCATCAACTTTGATTTCCTCTAAAGGTACATGTAGGTTTAGGTCAGCCAAGCATTTCTTGAGGTTCGACACGTGAAACGTGTCGTGAACACTGCTTAGCTCTTGAGGTAATCTTAATCAATAGGCTACTGGACCGATCCTCTCTGTGATCTCAAAGGGTCCAACGAACCTAGGTGCTAACTTTCCTTTCTTCCCAAAGCGTACCACGCCTTTTTAAGGTGATACTTTGAGTAGGACATGATCACCCACACTGAATTCCAAAGGTTTCTGTTAATACAAATATTCGCGCAAAAACGATATTTATATTTAATGATCTTCTTGTTTTGATAATAACAAATATAATGTCATACTACGTAAAAGTTTACGTAAACAAGTTATTTAGTCAAAAGTTTACTTGACGCCGAAAAATCACTTAAGGTATGAATATGACATTATTAAGCATAGTTAATGATCAAAGAAAAATATTATCATTTGCATAAACCTTTTCTAATCAAATGATTTAAGTTAATACATGATTAATTATAAGCTAGTTATATTAATCATGTAAGGTAAAATAAGATTAACCATAAATGGAAACAATCTTTTCAAATCTTTTCAAATCTTCTCAAATCTAGAAAATCTTTCCTTATTCATGATAAGAAATATTTTGTTCTAAAAGAATCTATTAAACTATATTTAATCAGTACAAAACAATATTTTGTATAAATTTAGGGTTAATCATAAAATGACAAATGTTGTCCCGGCTCCACCCACGGATCCACCAAATACACGGGACGGATCCAGGGTATGGGAGATCCGTGAGTCGCAAGAATCATTTCCCTGGGACAGATTTGAATTTCAAAGGTTTGCCTATAAATAGCAACCTTAAGTCTTCATTTTAGACAACTCTTGAAAAATATTTTCACACACATATTTTATCTTTTGTATATTCTTTGATCATTATACTTGTTACATAATCCATTACAAGTGATCAACTCATTCCACTCTTTAGTGAAGAACATTCAAGAAGACGTCAAGCTTCAAGTGTTATTAGTTTAGTTGTGTCATCACGTTTGTAATAATCATTCATATTGTATATCTTGTGTTGTATGTTGTGTGTATCATATGTGTATGATAGGTTAGTATTCAGGCCATAAAATACATAGTGTCTTAGATTGGTTCTATCTCAAAGTAGAACTCGGTATTTAGCTTAGTACCGGAAAAAGTGTAAGCGACGTGTACAGTTTTCTCCGCCTTAAGGGAGCTTGTTGACATAGTGAAGATAGCTCTCAAGTTGGGTACTTGGGAAGTGGAGTAGGGCGAAGAGGAGCTTCATAGCCGAACCACTATAAATCACTGTGTCATCGGTTTGATCTTTCTTATCTTTACTTGTTCATATTTCGTAGATTTTTTATTTACTTATTGCATCGCTATCATATACACTTGTGTATATCTCTTGAATTCACATAAGTCGACAATATAAGTTTTATTTTTAAAACGGTAAAAACTATTCAACTCCACATCTAGTTTCCACAATTGGTATCAGAAGCCAAGGTCACCCAAGATCTTTAACTTATATTGTACATTAAAGCTTGAATAAATCTATGGATTCGAATAAATATCTAGAAGGGCAATCTATGCAAAGACCACCTCTTTTTGAAAGTGATCATTTTATCTATTGGAAAAATAGATTTGAAACTTATATGAAAGCAAAAGATTTAGATCTTTGGCATATTATCTTGAATGGTGATTTTCCACCGGTTGCTAGAAACAAAGAAACCTAAGTTTTAGAAACGGTTCCTTTTGAACAACAAGATGATGATCTTAAAAGAAACTTGCTAAAAATAATGAAACTAAAATGGTTCTTTATAATGCTTTACCTAAAAATGAATATGAACGAATTTTTATGTGTAAAACAGCTAAAGATATTTGGTAATCGTTGTTAATCACACATCAAGGTAATAGACAAGTAAATGATAAGAAAATTGATCTTCTTGTTCAACAATATGAACAATTTACTATCTTTGAAAAAGAATTTATTGATAACGGTTTTGCTAGATTTAACACTATTATTACTAGTCTTAAAGCTCTTGATGAAGGTTTCTCTAGCAAGAACTATGTTAGGAAGTTTCTTAGGGCTCTACATCCTAAATGGAGAGCAAAGGTCACGGCGATTAAAGAATCGAAAGATTTGTCATCACTAGCTCTAGACGAGCTTATCGGCAATCTAAAAGTACATGAAGTAGTCATAGAAAAGGATTCCGAAATTTATAGAGGCAAAAAGGAAAGATTTAAGTCCATTGCCTTGAAAGCTAAGAAAGAGTCTAGTGATGATGAAACTTTGACAGCCGGAAGCGATGACGAAGAATATGTTATGGCCGTAAGGAACTTTAAAAAGTTCTTTAGAAGAAAGGGTAAATTTTTTAGGCAACCAAGAGAAGAAAAGAAGTCATTCCTATAAAGATATGAGAAGAAAAGAAAGAGTGATCGGAAATGTTTTTGATGCGGTGATCCAAATCATCTCATTGGCGATTGTCCAAAACTACCTCACAATAAAGATCAAATTACCTTCATTGGAGGTTCTTGGAGTGATAGCAAAAATGACGTCGAAGACAAAACCAACGATGAAACTTGTCTCATGGCTCAATCGTCAAATGAGGTAACTCTTAACTCTTCTCATTATAGTGATAATGCATCTTCTCTTGATAATGATAGTATGCAAATAGGATACGATAGCTTATGTGAAATTACCTTAAAAATCATTAACAAGAATAAAATTTTAAAAAACTAAAAAGATATTTTAGAGAAAGAAATTTTAGAATTGGAACGAGAAAATTTTAAGAAACTTGATGGAAGTAAAGAAATTATATTACGTGTAAGTTATGTCAGATAACTTAAGCTTAGATAACGCATACTTAAGGGAATCAAGTTAAGTTTGTTAAATTTGCTTAGAAGCGCTAATTCACTAAGCGAATGTTAATAATCAAAAGCCATCTAGTTGTAAAATAGGTCTAGGATTTGATAGTAGTAAAGCGTCAACAAGCGGAACCAAACCCATGAGTTTTGTTAGGTCGTCCGCTGATAATGCAACTGACGTATCCATTATAAAGGTGCACAGATCCACCATACCTAGATCCGTGAATCACATAGTTGCTAAAAAAGTGGCAGAACACATTTTTAGTCCACCAATGTCTTTGAGATCGGATTTTGTCATTACTAGGAAGAAACTAATACATAATAGAATTGAAGAGTCAAAGAAACCGTCTTTAAAACCATCACTTGTCTAGGTCGAAAACACATTCACCTAGAAGAAAGATCTCTTCTCAACTAAGATACAACACACCTCAACCTAGAAGAAACTCTAGAGAACCAATTCACCAAAACCTCTATCCTATGAATTGGAACAACCATCAAAGTCAAGCCTTTATACATATGGGAAATTGTATCCCATTTCAATATCCCAATCAATTGCAACAAATGCAAGGGATGTACAACACTAACATCTTTGGACCCGTGAGATATTGGGGACCAAACGCTTGAATTTATTTTTGTTGAAATAGGTATGCTTGAGAACATGCTTGGAACCAGATGAATGGATCAAAGATAGTGGTTGCTCCAAACATATGACCGATAACAAAAGTCTATTCTTTACCTACAAAGCATACGACGGAGGTAATGTTATCTTTGGAAGTAACTTAAAAGGAAAGATCACAGGCAAAGGTACGATCTCAAATAACTCTCTTACTATATCTAATGTAGAACGCGTAGACAACTTAGCATTTAACTTACTTAGTATCGGTTAAATTTGTAACAATAAGTGTAGAGTCTTATTCACAGAAGAAGATAGTGAAATAATTAAAGATGGTAAAATCATAGGAAACGGAATTAGGAAAAATGGTTTATACGTAATAAAATTAGGAAATAAGTCTCAGGACAAACCATGTCTCGCCACGGTAGTGGATAACTCTACCTTATGGCATAGAAGACTTGGTCACGTAAATATGTGTTTAATTCAATCTTTGTCATCTAAAGAATCAGTTAGAAACTTACCTAAGCTAAAACATGATAAACATTTTTGTGATGCTTGCAAAATTAGGAAGCAAGCTCATGCAAATCATAAATCTAAAAATATGGTTTCCACTAAAAGATGTTTAGAATTATTACATATGGACTTATTTGGTCCGTCAGCAATTAAAAGCTATGGAGGTAATTTATACACCTTAGTAGTAGTAGATGATTATTCTAGGTATACATGGACTAGATTTCTAAAAACTAAAAATGAAGCTTTTAAAAAATTTGAAATATTAAGTAGGAAAATTCAAAACCAACTTGGTAGTTCTATAGTAGCTATTAGAACAGATCATGGTCGGGAATTTGATAATGAAGTACAATTCGGAGTTTATTGTGATGCACAAGGCATTACTCATAATTTCTCGGCTCCACGTACTCCTCAATCAAATGGGGTAGTAGAAAGAAAGAATAGAACCTTACAAGAGATGTCTAGGACTATGCTTAACGAACAAATCCATTCCACAAAAGTTTTAGTGTAATGACGTTGATACGTCAACTTATATAATAAATAGAATATTAATTCGACAAATACTAGGAAAACCCCCTTATAAAATATTTAGAGGTAGGAAACCCTCTTTAGAATATTTTAAAGTATTTGGAAGCAAGTGCTTCATTTTGAATACTAAATACTATCTAACCAAGTTTGACCCAAAGTCATACGAAGGTGTTTTTCTAGGATATTCTCAAAATAGTAAAGCTTATATAGTGTTAAATAAACATACAATGAAAGTCGAAGAATCACTCAACGTGACATTCGATGAAGGTCCTCCTCCTACCAAATTATCACATTGAGTGGAGGATGGTGTGCGAAAAGGAAGTACGCTATTTAAATTATACCAAAGTAGTAAATAATAATAATGAAGAAGATGAGTCGATAGAAGTTGACAAAGTCGTTAATATTAAGGAGTCTAAGAATAATCCACTAGATCAAGTCATAGGAAATATTAATCAAAGAACCTTAAGATCTCAAGCCCAAAATCATAATTTCTTTTGTTTTATATCTACCATAGAACCTACATATGTCAATGCGGCATTAAAAGATGAAAGTTGGGTCGTAGCTATGCAAGAAGAACTAAATAATTTTATAGCTAATGATGTTTGGGATTTGGTCCCTCTACCCATGAGTCAATCCGTCATAGGAACAAAATGGGTCTTTAGAAATAAATTAGATGAAAATTGTATATTGTCTAGAAATAAGGCTAGGTTAGTGGCACAAGGATACAATCAACAAGAAGGTATAGATTATGATGAAACATATGCTCTGGTAGCTAGGTTAGAGTCAATTAGAATACTTTTTGCTATTGCTTGTGCAAATGATTTTAAATTATACCAAATGGATGTAAAAAGTTCTTTTCTAAACGGTTTTATAAAACGACGAGGTTCTACGGTGCTCACCTAGGGGTTCATTGATTTTTAAAAACCAAATTATGTTTATAAACTTAAAAAGGCTTTGTATGGTCTTAAGCAAGCTCCTAAGGCTTGGTATGATAGACTAAAAGCATTTTTGATAAAAACACGACTATTAAATAGGAATGGTCGATAACACACTATTTTCTAAGATTGTGTCTCTCTTTTTTTATACTTTTTTTTTTTATTTTTTTTATTTTTATAAAAACCCAACAATAATAAAGTCACATTTATCATTGTTAAGCATATATGGTCAATGATATTTTATTTTGGTTCCACAAGTCAAAAACTTATGTGATGATTTTGCAAAAATCATGCACGACGAGTTTGAAATGAGTATGATGGGGGAGTTGAACTTCTTCTTGGGTCTTCAAATAAAACAAATGGAAGACGGAATATTTTTCAATCAATCCAAGTACATCAAGGAGATGTTAAAGAAGTTCGGATTGGAAGATTCCAAACCAACCAAGACGTTGATGTTAACGGAGATCAAGCTCACTAAGGACGATGAAGCCGACTCCGTGGATAGCACTAAATATCGAGGTATAATTGGTAGTTTACTTTATTTAACCGCAAGTAGGCCCAATATTATGTTTAGTGTTTGGTTATGTGCTTGTTTCCAAGAAAATCCTAAGACTACCCACTTAGAAGCCGTTAAGCGTATATTTAGGTATATTAGAGGAACTATACATTTAGGTTTATGGTATCCGAAAGGAACCAGAGTAGAAACTATAGTTTATGCCGACCTGACCACGCAGGCGATTACGTTGGTGTTTGTACGTTCATGGGATGTTGTTTGACATCTTGGTTCGCTAAGAAACAAACAGCCCTTACTATCTCCATGACCGAATCCGAATATGTCTCCGCCAGGAAGGCATGTCAACAAGCACTATGGATGAAACAAGCTCTCATCAACTACGACATACGCCTCGACGATCTTTCGATTATGTGCGATAATAAAGGCGCTATTGACTTAAGTAAAAACCCGGTACAACACTCTATAACTAAATATATAGAAATCTATTACCACTTTCTTCATGATAACGTCCAAAAGGGCAACATTTCTATCGAGAAAGTTGCATCCGAAGTATAATATAGCCGGATATATTAACTAAGACTTTAAAACGTGAAGTATTAATTATTTAAGATTAGGATTTGGAATGATGAATCATAATGCGATAGCGGATCCTTCATATCTTGAAGAATAATCGTAAACTGAAATCTAATGAAGTATTTAAATCATTATTCAAAGGATGTTAATTTCCAATTACAAGTTCAATTACTTAACCTTTCTGATATGACATAATCGAGATTAGAATTTTACAAGATAAAGAAAATATCAATAAAATGACCATAGATATTTTCAAAGTCTACATGTATGGTTAATACATGAAATTATGAAATCGATTGAAAAAGACGAAAAGAAGAATCATCGAATTGCAATTCATACTTGCGTTGACGATGCTTTGTTGAGTCTTAATGTTCATAAATGTTTGTGTTATTAGCAATGGTCAAATTTATGCTAAATGTTAAAACTCTCCTAGTAGGATCGACTACGTTGAAATTCCATTAGGAAATTCATGACAAGGTGCACGGTTCGCTCAAAACTTAAACATCGACTTTAAAAATTAAAATTACATACTCCTAATAGTATATATAACACACTCCAATTGCCAAAAACACAACACCTTGTCTCAATTTGCTTAAAAATCAACTCTGCCCAAATTTTTAGACACTTGCGATCTACGACATTGTAGGGAGTTCCTTAATAAACATCAAAAATTTCAATCAACCTATTTTACTAAGATTACAATTGTTAGGAGGAATTCTTTCGCTTTATTAATTACTTGCATCTCATTATATAATAGTAAATTTGCATAACTAAAGTAGCGAGCTCACGCAAGCTATCTATGGCAATCATGTCTTCATATATGTCAAGCAAACATCATAACATGTCAAGTCAATATCATCATATCCTTATTACAAAGTACATTATTCCTATAATGTACCATTCGCGACGTTATATCAAAACGGGCTTTAAACGTTATCGTATACTCTACACCCTAATTCCATAAGATTTAATATCTAAAGTGAACTATTACTAGATACTAAGCATATATACAATTTAATATAATATTTAAATTTGAAATATAAAACTCCTCCAGTCAAAAGTACAAGTCTTAAAGCTAAATATAACAAGTCATTAGCATGACATCTAAAATAGCCGTTTTAACTCCATTTTCATTCTAATTTCTTCACCATCACTTGTGTACAAGCTACTACACTCAATATACAATGTGTAAACCCTAATTATTCTATTCATAAACTTTTCATACATCTTTTTACACTCAAAACCCTATCAAAAAGCAAGAACCCTAAACACCGAGCAAAATACTAAACATGACGTTTCTTCATTTTTTATCCATGTAAACTCAAACCAACACTCCAAATAAGTTGTAATTACTTAAATTACAACATTATCAATCATATTCCATCGTCATTTCATCAATTTACTTCAGCTAGATGCAAATCGAATCCAAGAGACCCTAATTGTGCACTAATTGTAACTTTTGACCTGTTTACTCATTTTCTACCCATTTTAACCCAAACTACCTATCAACTTTGATTATAATCTTATATTAAGTCTTAGGATCAGTAACCTATCATTCTTAATCAAATGCATACCAAAATCCAAGCATAGAAACACAATTCGTGCCCTACTTGAACCCGTATACACCTTTCTTGCAATTTGACCATTTAGAACTTTTTTCAACAATGCACCTTATGACTAAGCAACTTTACATCCTATAGCTTTCACACCTTATACAAACAAATATCTTCTATATTTTCTTTTAAGAAAACACTCCACATTTGCTCATGTTCTTTCATTTCAAGCCGTGGCATCAAAAGGGTGTTCAAACACCTTCTAGTTGATTTCTATCTTACATGACTCATTATGTAGACTTCCCACATCACCCTCTAGCTGTTCCACATGTCCTAAATCAGAATCATAAGGAAACCTTGGCCTTTAAGGGTTGAAACACTATAAATAGGTGTGTTATGCTTCCATTTATACTCATCCCCCACTTCCTCCTCTATAACCCATCATAAGAAGCAAGCTTTGCTCAAATATTCTACGAGATCCTGAGAAGTCCAAGAACAGAAGTGAAGCAAAGAAACCACAGAAAAGAAGCCGAGCTCGTATTCAGCGTACAAAGCTAAAAGTCCCGATTTCAACCCGTTTCATAGCTTTAAGCTCAAACTAGGTTTAGATGTTCTCTTTTGCTCCTTACTCTTATTAATGTTCATATGATTCCTAAATTAAATCTTCCTTAAACTTTCATAACTTTATTCATGCTCATTTTCCATTTTGATTCCAAACGTACACCCGTAACACTAATTTTCGCGTTTTTCTTAAAACTAAATGTTATAATAGTTAAATGTTGTTATAATCTATCTTAGCATGCTTAACTAATTTAAAATAACCACTTTATTGATTATTGAAGGAATTTGAAACTTAAAACCAGCGTGTTTACGTTTTGAAACCCTAATTCGACCCGTTTTGCTTCCTAGGCTAAACGAATCATTTTTTAAACTTGCGTTACGTTAAAAACTTCATATTTTAGTTTATTATAAACGTATAAATATATTTTGAAATGCTAAAATAAGCTTGCATGGCATTTGGAATGCTTTGTAATTATAATCCAGGCAAGGGGTATACTATCGTTAACTTTCTGAAACTTATACTAAAGGGATGAATATGTCATTTTATCAAAGTTATAACTATAGGGGTCTATTATGTCACTTTCCAAGTACAAGTTACTTGGTATATCTTTTATACTGAAGACCTACTAGTAAAAGTGCAAACTCGAGGGTATTTTGGCCGGGCACTTTTCAAACTCAAGGGTCTAAAATGTAACATTTTGAAAAAGTATAAAATCATGTTTAAAACCTTACAAGACATAACTTTAATTAACGCTTCTCGTGCTTAACATTTCCAGTATTATCAAAACCACTTAACACCGATTATATGGATCTTATATTAGGGAGCCTTTCATATTAAGAGTTTCATCTTGGTATTACGTTATGACTGAGTTGTGGGGTTTCGATTTAAAGTTCCCTTAGATCTCAAATGTTTACGAGATGACTTTGAATTTTGATGGCCCAAAACGGTGATACAATAATTCTAAACTTTCCAATCAAACTCATAACTCTCTGAACCAAAGTTCTAGAGTACAATTTCCTAAGGACTCCAACATATTTACTCAGGTTGCGTTACGTGCTGTTTACTATCATTTGACTATATCAACATTCCCTGTTAGCATTGTGATAAGGTCGTGAGCTTTCATTATCAGATTATTTAATAATCTACCTATCAGGTGAGTTCATAGCCTCGCTTTCAATCTTTTGAATGTTTTATAAACCCGCGAGGGGGATACATGCTTGTTAAAAACTCTTTTATATACTCGTTTATCTTATAACAATGTGATTACTTTTCAAGGACTTAGTCGAGTTAATTAGCTGCTTTTCAATCTATTTTGAATGTTTAATAAACCCGCGAGGGGATACATGCTTGTAACAAACTCTTTTACATACTTCTTTATCTTATAACATGTGATTACTTTCAAAAGCATAATGAATTTTAAACCCATATTTCAATCTTTGAATACTTTATAATACTGTGATAACTGCTTACTAAACATGAATGCAATGTTTTCTAAATGTATGCTACCCAGATTATATTATGCACTAAGTAGCTTCCAGTGCCATTATTTTACATATAATGAATTATTAATTACTGCATTGCGAGTGTGGAACGTGAATATTTGAATATATACTATTGGGGGTGACGGCTCCCGTTGTAGACCCATTGCTTAGGGTAGCCAAAGCATATATTTGTCCATAATAGTGTAAACCTTGGCAAGATACCTTTTCCACGGGGTCACTCTGTACCTCTAACCATTAGCACTACGTGTTTTCCATGTTAATGATTGATGTCATGAGCTTAGATGCATTAAATAATGTTCCCATGATGATTGTCCCTTGCAATACCAGTATTTCCACTATAACTGTTTCAACTATTAATTTTAAACCTAGAATTTCATCAACTTTGTGTTGACCTTTTTATGCTTGTTTATCTCACTGTTATTGAGTAACTTATAGCATGGAGTGGCCATGGACATGAAGATGGCTAAAAATTGTTTATTATTCTCATTTTATGTTTCTAGATTTTGGGGACCTGCTTTGTTAAAATCTATGATTTGAAAATGAATGAATAACTTTATCTTTTGAATAAACGTCTTTTTTAGGGTCGTTTCTTATGTTTATGATTGTTGGTGATCATGAAGTATTACCCCAGTTTAGTCGCTGCTATTTTGTAAAAAATGGGGGTGTTACAGATTCGGTATCATAACGCCATGGTTATAGAGAACAAGGTCAAAACCTTAAATATAACACATTTCTTTTCTAGCATCAAAGTCCTCTGTGCACCTACCATTCCGGAACAAGTATGTAAATAAAAATATCTATTATACTACTTACATAATTATAACTTATGTTATTTACCAATAAGGCCGTTATCAGAACGATGTCTTCTCCCAATCGCTCTACTTCCGATATTGAGGATGCTTTTTCCTCTATGAATATTCTTAACTATACTTCGGTCTCATCAGATTATTTCCCAGTTTCATTGGGAAGCAATTTCTTTTAACTCTTCGGATACTCTAACGATAATATGATTCCACGGTATTCTCATCTTTTCTACAAATAATACTTATTTGAAGAACATACAAACATTTTATGCTAAGGAATCACCTATTTCATCACCAGATCCTATTACTTCACCAGCTATTTTGACTCCATCTCTGGTATTACCACCATCATTACTATTTGATCCTCGATATTTCTTTGTTCCTGAAGAACTATTACCACCTAAGAAGCGAATATGTTCCTCATCTTCTTCCTCAACTACGTTATCTAATTCATCTCGGAATCAAACTTGTAATTTGGTATCACCATCTTTCTTAGTTTAATACTTTCTACCCCAATCAGTATTTGAAATAGGAAAATGTTCAGATAAGATGTATCTGAAACATCATGAGAAACAAGTTGAAGATATCTTTAATTATTTAGATGAACTTCATCTTCACCGCATTGAGAGAATAACGTATTAATGGTAACGAACTAAAGACCGAACTTAAGAGAATCCGTACTCAGATTATCAAACTTCAAAAGAAGAAATTAGGGCAAAAGGACAAGATTGCCTTTGCTCACTACAGAATTTCCAATCTTGAACAAATCATTAAGGAAATCCAAGCTCGTCACCAAACGGATCAGGAGGATCTTTAGGATGTCATCTACCGGCTCAAAATCAACAAACTCTTAAACTAGTTTCAGCTTTATCCTAGCCATGGGATGTGTGGTATAAATAAAAATGCTTGTCAAATCTTGACTATGTACAGTAAAAAGGCAAGTTATTTATAAAGGCAATCCCGTTTCGTACCTTATTGTTTCCAACTTATCTCTCTTTCATCATCATTTCCACCAATTGCATCATTATCTCCGTTCTTCATGGAATCCTACCAAACCCCTAAGTGCTTAAAATTTTCAAAATAAGCTTTCTCTTTAAGCATTTTAAGCATCTCAATTTATTTTTAAACATTACTTAATGTTTAAATTAAAATGTGGATGCATAATATGCTAAAGAGAAATGCTTATTTTTGAATTTTAAGCACTTAGGGGTTATGGTATGATTCAATGAAGACGGAGATAATGATGCATTTAGTGGAAATGTTGACTGAAAAGAGCGAATAAGTTCGGAAACAATAAGATACAAATACGGGGATTGCTTTATAAATAACTTGCCTTTTACTGTACTGTACATAGTCAGATTTTGACAAGCATTTTTATTTTTACCTACATCCCTATGGCTAGGATAATGCTGAAACTAGTTTAAGAGTTTGTTGATTTTGATGCCGGTAAATAACTCCTATAGGATCCTACTGATCACGTTTGGTGACGAGCTTGGATTTCCTTAATGATTTGTTCTAAGATTGGAAATTCGGGTATGTGGAGCAAAGGAAAATATTGTCCTTTTGCCTAATTTTCTTCTTTTGAAGTTTGATAATCTGAGTACGGATTTTCTTAAGTTCGGTCTTTAGTTCGTTACCATTAGTACGTTCTTCTTCCATTCTCTCAATGCGGTGAAGATGGAGTTCATCTAAATAATTCAAGATATCTTCAACTTGTTTCTCATGATGTTTCAGATACATCTTATCTGAACATTTTCCTATTTCAAATACTTGAGGTGGGGTAGAAGTATAAACTGAGAAAGATGGTGATACCAAATTACAAGTTTGATTCCGAGATGAATTAGATAACGTAGTTGAGGAAGAAGATGAGGAACATATTTGCTTCTTAGGTGGTAATAGTTCTTCAGGAACAAAGAAATATCGAGGATCAAATAGTAGTGATGGTGGTAATATCGGAGATAGAGTCAAAATAGCTGGTGAAGTAATAGGATCTGGTGATGAAGTAGGGGATTCTTTAGCATAAAATGTTTGTATGTTCTTCAAATAAGTATTATTGTAGAAAGATGAGAATACCGGTGGAATCATATTATCGTTAGAGTTTTCCGAAGAGTTAAAAGAATTGCTTCCCAATGAAACTGGGAAATAATCTGATGAGACCGAAGTATAGTTAAGAATATTCATAGAGGAAAAAGCATCCTCAATATCGGAAGTAGAGCGGTTGGGAGAAGACATCGTTCTGATAACAACCTAGTTTGTAAATAACATAAGTTATTTATGTAATAGTATAATAGATATGTATATTTACATACTTGTTCCGGAATGTAGTGGCACGGAGGACTTTGATGGCTAGAAAAGAAATGTGGTTATAGTTAAGGTTTTGACCTTGTTCTCTATAACCATGGCGTTGTACCATCGTAAACACCCCCATTTTTACAAAATAGCAGCGGAAGCTAATCTGGGGTATTACTTCATGGATACAACAAATCTTAATCATTAGGAAAAGACCCAAGAAAAGACGTTTATTCAAAAGATATGTTTATCATTCATTTCAAATCAGAGTTTTACAAAGGCAGGTCCCAAAATCTAGAAACATAAAATGTGAATGATAACAAGTTTTAGCCATCTTCATGTCCATGCCACTCCATGCTATAAGTTGCTCAATTACCTGAGATAAACATGCATAAAAAGGGTCAACACAAAGGTTGAGTGAAATTCATAGGTTTGAAATGTAATAGTTGAATACAGTCATAGTGGATAATACTGGGTATTGCCAGGGGACATCATCATGGGGAACATTATTTATTGCATCTAAGCTCCATGGACAATCAATACAATTAACATGGAAATCACGTAGTGATATGGGTTAGGGACATGATGTCCCCGTGGAAAGGTAAACTTGCCAGGTTCCTATTAGGGACAAATATAGTGCGTTTGGCTACCCTAAGCAAGGGCTATACCAACGGGAGCCTGTTCACCCCCAATGCATATATTCACAATATTCACGTACACTCGCGAGCAAGTAATCTAATTATTTCATGATATGTAAATAATGGCAATGGGAGCTACTTAGGGCAATAATATATTGGGTAGCACTACATTTAGAAAACACTTGCAATTCATGGTTTTTATCAGGTTATCAAAGGTTTATAATGTATTCACAAGATTGAAATATGGGGTTTTGGAATTCTTAAGCCTTTGAAAAAGAAATCACATTGGTATAAGATAAACGAGTATGTAAAAAGAGTAGTAAAAAGCATTCGTATCCCCCTCGGGGTTTTATAAACATTTCATAATAGATTGGAAACGCGTGGCTATGAAACTCCTAAGTCCTTGAACGTAATCACATTGTTATAAGATAAACGAGTATATAAAAGAGTTTGTAACAAGCATGTATCCCCCTCGCGGGTTTATAAAACATTCAAAAGATTGAAAAGCAAGGCTATGAACTTACCTGATAGGTAGATGTAATAAATATTCTAAAATGAAAGATCACGACCTTATCACAATTCTTAACAGGAAGTTGAGATAGCACAAAATGATAGTAAACAGCCACGTCACGCAATGAGTTGTTAATTTGTTAAGTCTTAGGAGATTGTTCTCTAGAAACTTTGGTTAAGAGAGTCTAAATGTTGTTATTGAGTTTGATTGGAAAGTTTGGAATTATTGTATCACCGTTTGGGCCATCATAATTCAGAAGTCATTCAGTAAACGTTTGAGGAGCTAGGGCACTTTAAATCGTAAACCCAACAACTCAGTCAGAACGTAATACCAAGATTGAAACCTGCTTAATTGAAGAATCCCTAGTATTAAGGATCGATATATTCGGTTTTACGTGTTTTGATTAATATCTGGAAATGTTATAGCAACGAGAGCGTAATTAATAGTTATGACTTGTAGGTTTTAAACATGATTTTATTCTTTTTCAAAATGTTACATTTTAGACCCTTGAGTTTGAAAAGTGGCAAAATATACCCTCGGAGTTTGCACTTTTACTTAGTTTGGTCCTTCAAGTTTAAAAGATATACCAAGTAAACCTTGTTCTTTGGAAATGTGACATATAGGAACCTATAGTTAGAACTTGATAGAAAATGACATATTCCAGCCCTTTAGTTATAAGATAGTCAGGAAATGTTACGGATTATACCCCTTGCATGGATTATAATTACAAAACATGTCCAAACTGCCATGCAAGCTTATTTTAGCATTTCAAAAGATATTTATAAGTTATAATAAACTAAAATATGAAGTTTTAAAGTAACGCAAGTTTAAAATAACGATTCCTTAGGCTAGGAAGCAAAACGGGTCGAATTAGGGTTTTAAAACGTAAACGCGTGGGTTTTAAGTTTCAAATTCCTTCAATAATCAATAAAGTGGTTGTTGTTAAAATTAGGTTAAGCATGCTAGAAGATAGATATATAACAACATTTAAACTATTATAACATTTAGTTTTAAGAAAACGCGAAATTGGGTTATGGGTGTACGGTTTTGGATCAAAATGGAAAATGAGCATGAATTGAGTTATGAAAGTTTAACAAGAGTTTATTTAGGATCATATGAACATTATAAGAGTGTAGGAGCATAAGTAGAACATCTAGAACCTGGGTTTGAGCTTAAAGCTTGAAAACGGGTTGAAATTGGGACTTTTAGCTTTGTACGCCTAGAATAACGACTCCCGGGCTTCTTTTACTTTGGTTTCTTTTTGCGTTACTCTGTTCTTGGGACTCTCTTAGGATCTATTAGAATAATATTGAGCAAAAGGATTGCTTCTATTGAATGGGTTATAGAGGAGGAAGTGGGGATGGAGTATAATGGAAGCTAACACTCTATTTATAGTGTTTCAACCCTTAAAGGCCAAGGTTTCCTTATGATTTGATTTAGGTCTAGTTGGAACAGCTAGTAGGGTTGATGTGGGAATGATTACATAATGAGTCATGTAAGGATAGAAATCCCCCCCAAAACAAAAAAAAAAATAAACCTTTTAGAAGGTGTTGAACACCCTTTTGATGCCACGGCTGTAATGAAAGAAATGAGCATTTGTGGAGTTTTTTCTATAAAAATATAGAAAGATATTGTTGTAGAGGTGTGTAACTGATTAGGAATGTAAGTTGCTTAGTCATAAGGGGCTTGTTTGCGAAAAGTTCTAAAATGGTCAAAATTGCTAGAAAGGTGTATACGGGTTATAGTAGGGCACTGACGAATTGTGTTTCTATGTTGGATTTTGTTATGATTTGAGTAAGAATGATAGTTATGATTTCCTTAAGACTTATATTATGATTTAATCAAAAGTTGATAGGTAGTTTGGGTTAAAATGGGTAGAAAATGAGTAAACGGGTCAAAAGTTACAATTAGTGCACAATTAGGGTTTCTTGGATTCGATTTGCATCTAGCTGAAGTAAATTGATGAAATGACGATGGAATATGATGATAATGTTTGTAACTTTATGTTTATTACAAACTTATTTTGAGTGTTGGTTTGAGTTTACAATGGATAAAAATGAAGAAACGGGTCATGGTTTAGTATTTTGCTCGGGTTAGGGTTTTTGACTTTTGAATTAGGGTTTTGAGTGTAAAAATGTGTATGAAAGTTTATGAATAGAATAATTAGGGTTTACACATTGTATATTGAGTGTAGTAGCTTGTACACAAGTGATGGTGAAGAAATTAGAATGAAAATGGAGGTAAAACGGCTATTTTAGATGTCATGCTTAATGACTTGTATATTGAGCTTTTAAGGACTTGTACTTTGACTTGGAGGGAGTTTATATTTCAAATTAAATATTATATTACTTGTATATATGCTTTAGTAGCTTGTATATTCACTTTAGATATTAAATCTTCATGGAATTAGGGTTTAGAGGTATACGATAACGGTTTAAAGCCCGTTTTGATATAACGTTGCGAATGGTACATTATAGGAATAATGTACTTTGTAATAAGGATATGATGATATTGACTTGACATGTTATGATGTTTGCTTGACATATATGAAGACATGATTGCCATAGATAGGTTGCGTGAGCTCGTCTACTTTAGTTATGCAAATTACATTATATATTGAGATGCAAGTAATGTAATAAAGCAAAAAATTTCCCCGTACAATTGTGATCATAGTAAAATAGGTTGATGAAAATTTTGAGTTGTTATACGGATCTCCCTACTATGGATTCATAGATCGCATTTGTCTAAAAATTTGGGCAGAGTTGATTTTTAAGCAAATTGAGACAAGGTGTTGTGTTTTTGGCAATTAGAGTGTCGTTATTTTATTACTTTTAGGAGTAGTTTGTTTTATTTTTTAGAGTCGACGTTCAAGTTTTGAGCGAACCGTGCAACTTGTCGTGAATTTCCTAATGGAATTTCAACGTAGTCGATCCTACTAGGAGAGTGTTAACATTTAGCATAAATTTGACCATTGCTAATAACACAAACATTTATGAACATTAAGACTCAACAAAGCATCGTCAACGCAAGTATGAATTGCAATTCGATGATTCTTCTTTTCGTCTTTTTCAATCGATTTTGTAATTTCATGTATTGACCATACATGTAGACTTTGAAAATATCTATGGTTATTTTATTGATATTTTCTTTATCTTGTAAAATTCTAATCTTGATTATGTTCATAATCGGAGGTTTTGTAATTGGAACTTGTAATGAGAATTAACATCCTTTGAATAATGATTAATTACTTCATTAGATTTTAGTTTACGATTATTTTTGAGATGATGAAGGATCGCTATCCATGATGAGTTCCATCATTCCTAATCCTAATCTTAAATAATTAAATACTTCACGTTTTAAAGGCTTAGTTAATATATCGGCTATATTATCTTCGGATGCAACTTTCTCGATAGAAATGTTGCCCTTTTGGACGTTATCATGAAGAAAGTGGTAATAGATTTCTATATATTTAGTTATAGAGTGTTGTACCGGGTTTTTACTTAAGTCAATAGCGCCTTTATTATCGCACATAATCGACAAAGGATCGTCGATGGCTTATGTGTAGTGATGAGAAGCTTGTTTCTTCCATAGTGCTTGTTGACATCCTTCTTGGCGCGAGACATATTCGGATCGATCATGGATGCATAGTTAAGAGGATTGTTTGTTTCTTAGTGAAACAGATGTCAAACAATCATTCCCATGAACGTACAAAACTCCACTAATGCTTTTACGATCAACGGTAACGCACGGTGGTTGGAGTCGGCATAAACTATAGTTTTTTACTCTGGTTCCTTTCGGATACCATAAACCTAAATGTATAGTTCCTCTAATATACCTAAATATACGCTTAACGGCTTCTAAGTGGGTAGTCTTAGGATTTTCTTGGAAACAAGCACATAACCAAACACTAAACATAATATTGGGCCTACTTGCGGTTAAATAAAGTAAACTACCAATCATACCTCGATATTTAGTGCTATCCACAGAGTCGGCTTCATCGTCCTTAGTGAGCTTGATCTCCGTTAATCATCAAAGTCCTGTTTTGTTTGTTGGGTTTGGAATCTTTCGATCCGAACTTCTTTAACATCTCCTTGATGTACTTGGATTGATTGAAAAATATTCCGTCTTCCATTTGTTTTATTTGAAGACCCAAGAAGAAGTTCAACTCCCCCATCATACTCATTTCAAACTCGTCGTGCATGATTTTTGCAAAATCATCACACAAGTTTTGACTTGTGGAACCAAATATAATATCATTGACATATATCTTAACAATGATAAGATGTGACTTTGATTTCTTAGTAAAAAGTGTGTTATCGACCATTCCCATTTAATACTCGTGTTTTTATCAAAAATGCTTT
The DNA here is from genome assembly GCA_026074375.1 of Tanacetum coccineum. Lineage (NCBI taxonomy): Eukaryota > Viridiplantae > Streptophyta > Magnoliopsida > Asterales > Asteraceae > Tanacetum > Tanacetum coccineum. Next base: position 54,400 of record BQNB010010027.1, read on the forward strand.
TAGTCTATCATACCAAGCCTTAGGAGCTTGCTTAAGACCATACAAAGCCTTTTTAAGTTTATAAACATAATTTGGTTTTTAAAAATCAATGAACCCCGGAGGTTGAGCAACGTAAACCTCTTCGTTTATAAAACCGTTTAGAAAAGAACTTTTTACATCCATTTGGTATAATTTAAAATCATTTGCACAAGCAATAGCAAAAAGTATTCTAATTGACTCTAACCTAGCTACCAGAGCATATGTTTCATCATAATCTATACCTTCTTGTTGATTGTATCCTTGTGCCACTAACCTAGCCTTATTTCTAGACAATATACAATTTTCATCTAATTTATTTCTAAAGACCCATTTTGTTCCTATGACGGACTGCGACTCTAGGGTGGAGGATCCACAATCCAAACTTCATTAGCTATAAATTATGTAGGTCTTCTTACCTAGTTCCGCCAACTTTATCTTTTAATGCCGATTGAATATTTTAGGTTCTATGGTAGATATAAATAAAAGAAATTAATTATTTTGGGCTTGGAGATTTAAGGTTATTTGATTAATATTTCTATGACTTGATCTAGTGGTTTTATTCCTTAAGGACTCTTATTATTTAACGACTTTGTCAACTCTAATCGACTATTCTTCTATTTATTATTATTTACTACTTTGGTATAATTTTTAATAGCTTCTTCTTCACCAACCCATATCAAACCTTTGGTGAATAATTTGGTAGGAGGAGGACTTTCATCGAATGTCACGTTGAGTGATTCTTCGATTTCATTGGTATGTTTTATTTAACAACTACTTAAGCTTTATATTTTGAGAATTATCCTAGAAGAAAAAACACCTTTCGTATGACTTTGGGTCAAAATTGGTTAGGATGTATTTAGTTATTCAAAACGATAGCCATTTGCTTCCAAATACTTTAAAATATTCTAAAGAGGGTTTTCTACCTCTAAATATTTTATAAGGGGGTTTTCCTAGTATTTGTCGAATTAATATTCTATTTATTATATAAGTTGACGTATCAACGTCATTACACCAAAACTTTTGTGGAATGGATTGTTCATTAAGCATAGTCCTAGGACGTTCTTGTAAGGTTATATTCTTTCTTGTTTACTACCCTTTTGATTGCGGGGTTACGTGGAGCCGAGAAATTAGAGTAATGCCTTGTGCATCTCAATAAAACTCCGAATTGTTCTTCATTATCAAATTCCGACGATGATCTGTTCTAATAGCGACCTACAGAACTACCAAGTTGGTTTTGAATTTTCTACTTATTATTCAAATTTTTTTTTTTTAAAAGCTTTTTTTTAGTTTTAGAAATCTTGTCCATGTATACCTAAGAATATATCTACTACTCTCCTAGAGGTGTATAAATTACCTCCATAGCTTTTAATTGCCGGAACGGACCAAATAAGGTCCCTATGTATTAATTCTAACATATTTATGGAATACATATTTTATAGATTTATGATTTGAATGAGCTTGCTTCCTAATTTTGCATGAGCTCAAAAAATGTTTATCAAGTTTTAGCTTAGGTTAAGTTTCTAATGATTCTTTAGATGCAAAGATTGAATAAACACATATTTACGTATGGACCAATGCTTTTATGCACTAAGGTAGAGTTATCAACTACCGTGGCGAGACATGGTTTGTCCTAGACTTATTTCTTACATTTTTATTACGTATAACCATTTTTCATAATTCGTTTCCTATGATTTTTTACCATCTTTTTTTTATAGTCACTTTCTTCTTCTGTTGAATAAGATCTTTAACTTATTGTTACAAATTTAACCGATACTAAGTAAGTTAAACGCTAAGTTGTCTACGCGTTCTACATTAGATATAGTAAGAGAGTTATTTGAGATCGTACCTTTGCCTGTGATCTTTCCTTTTAAGTTACTTCCAAAGATAACATTACCTCCGTCGTATGCTTTGTAGGTAGAGAATAGACTTTTGTTTATCAGCATATGTTGGTAGCAAACTACTATCTTTTGAATCCATTCATCTGGTTCTAAGTATGTTCTCAAGCATACCTATTGTCTACATAAATTAAATTCAAGCGTCTTGGTCCCCAATATCTCACGGGTCCAAAGATGTTAGTGTTGTACATCCCTTGCATTTATTGCAATTGATTGGGATATTGAAATGGGATACAATTTCCCATATGTATAAAGGCTTGACTTTGATGGTTGTTCCAATTCATAGGATAGAGGTTTTGGTGAATTGGTTCTTCTAGGAGTTTATTCTAGAGTTGAAGGTGGTGTTGTATCTTAGTTGAGAAGAGATCTTTCTTCTAGGTGAATGTGTTTTCGACCTAGACAAGTGATGGTTTTAAAGACGGTTTCTTTGACTCTTCAATTCTATTATGTATTAGTTTCTTCCTAGTAATGACAAAATCCGATCTCGAAGACATTGGTGGACTAAAAATGGGTTTTCTGCCACTTTTTTAGCAATACTATGTGATTCAAGGTTCCAGGTATGGTGGGATCTGTTGCACTTTATAATGGATACATCTGTTGCATTATCAGCGGACGACCATAACAAACTCATGGGTTTGGTTTCCGCTTGTTGAAGCTTTTACTTCTATCAAATCCTACGACCTATTTTTTTAACAATAAAAAAATCTAGATGCTTTGATTATTTAACATTTCTCTTAGTGAATTAGCGCTTTTATCAAATTTTACAAACTTAACTTGAGTTCCCTTAAGTATGGCGTTATCTAGCTTAAGTTCTTGACATAACTTACACGTAATATCAATTTCTTTACTTCTCTCAAGTTTCTTAATTTTATCGTTCAATTCTAAAATTTCTTTTTCTAAAAGGTCTTTTTTAGTTTTCAAAATTTTATTCTTGTTAATGATTTTTAAGCTAATTTCACATAAGCTATCGTATTCTATTTGCATAGTTCATTATCAAGAGAAGACGCCAGTTATCATATAATAGAAGAGTTAAGGGTAATTCATTTGCGATTGAGCCCATTGAGATCAAGTTTCATCGTTAGTTTTGTCTTTCGGCGTCATATTTCGCTATCGCTTCATGAAACCTCTAATAAAGGCCCTTTATTGATTCTTTGTTGCGAGGTGGTTTTGGACAATCGCCAATGAGATGATTTGGATCATCGCATCTAAAGCATTTTTGGTCAATCTTTCCTTTCTTTTCATCCCTTTGTCGGAATGACTTCTTTTCTTCTCTTGGTTGCCTAACAAGTTTACCCTTTCTTCTAAAGTTCCTTACGGCCATAGCATATTCTTCGTCATCACTTCCAGATGTCGAAGTTTCATCATTACTAGACTCTTTCTTAGCTTTCAAGGCAATGGACTTAACTCTTTCCTTTTTGCCTCTATAGATTTCAGAATCTTTTTCCATGACAACATCATGTACATGTTTCTAGAGTGCCGATATGCTCGTATAGGGGGCTGTGATGACAAATCTTTTGATTCTTCAATCGCCGTGACCTTTGCTCTCCATTTAGGATGTAGAGCCCTAAGAAACTTCCTAACATAGTTCTTGCTAGTGAAACCTTCATCAAGAGCTTTAAGACCAGTAATAATAGTGTTAAATCTAGCAAAACCCGCTTATAATTAGATTCTTCTTCAAGGTTGTAAATTGTTTATATTGTTGAACCAAGAAGATCAATTTTATTATCCCCCATTACTTGGCTTTACCTTAATGTGTGATTAACAACGATTTCGCATATCTTTAGCCGTTTTACAATAAAAATTCTTTGTATTTCCTTTTTAGTAAAGAATTTATAAAGAACCATTTTAGCTTTTATTATTTCTTAGTAAGTTTCTTTTTTAGATATCGGCTTGTTCTTCATACAGGAACAACCTCTAAATTTAGGTACTTCTTTTTTGGCAATCAGGGGAAAATCACCATGCAAGTAATATGCCAAAGATCTAAATCTTTTCACAAGTTTCAAATCTATTTTTCCAATATATAAAATGATCACTTTCAAAAAGTTATGGTCTTTGCATAGATTGCCCTTCTAGATATTTATCCGAATCCATAGATCGATTCAAGCTTTAAATGTATTATTATACGTAAAGATCTGGGTGACTTTGTTCTGATTACCAATTGTGGAAACTAGAAGGGGGGTTGAATAGTTTTTTCCATTGTAAAATAAAACTTAGATTGTCAAATTATGTGAACTCAGGAGATATACACAAGTGTATATGATAGCGATGTAATAAGTAAATAAGTAATCTATGAATTATGAACAAGTAACGAGATAGAAAGATCAAATACCGATGACACATGATTTATGGTGGTTTGGCTAACGAAGCTCCTCTCCTCGCCCTTACTCCACTCCCTAGTACCCAACTGAGAGTTTTCTTTAATATGTCAACAAGCTACTTTAGGCCGGAGAAAACGTCACGTCGCTTACACTTTTTTCGTTACTTAAGCTAAATACCGAGTTTTATTTGGATAGACACATCTAACACAACTTTGATTATGGCCTATAAATACTAACCTATCATACACATATAGTATACAAAACACACAACACAAGATATACAAGAAGAATGATTATCACAATCGTGATGACACAACTAAACTATTAACACTTGAAGCTTGACATCTTCGTTAGTGTTCTTCACTAAAGAGTGGAATGAGTTGATCCCTTGTAATAGATTATGTAACAAGTATATTGATCAAAGAATATACAAAAGATAAAAGATGTGTGTAAACATATTTGTCAATAGCTGTTTTAAAATGAAGACATAAGGTTGCTATTTATAGGCAACACTTTGAAATTCAAATGTTGTCCTAGACAGCTGGTCGATGCAATCCACGGATCCACCTACGCTGGATCTGTCCTGTGTATTTGGTGGATCCATTAGAGGAGCTGGGACAGCTTTTGTCATTTTGTGATTAACCACAAATCTTTACAAAATATTATTTTGTACTTAATAAAACTTGTTTATTAGATTCTTCTAGAATAAAATATTTCTTATCACCAATAAGGAAAGATCTTCTAGAATTGGGAAGATTTGGAAAGATTTAGAAAGATTGTTTCCACATATGGTTAATCTTATTTTGTCTTACATGATTAATATAACTAGCTTATAATTAATCATGTGTTAACTTAAATCATTTGATTATAAAAGGTTTATGCAAATGATAATATTTTACTTTGATCATTAACTATGTTTAGTAATGCCATATTCACACCTTAAGTGATTTGTCGTCGTCAAGTAAACTTTCGACTAAATAACTTGTTTACGTAAACTTTTGCGTAGTATGAAATTGTATTTGTTATTATCAAAATATGATGATCATTAAATATAAATATCGTTTTTGCGCGAATATTTGTATTAACACATTAAGGCTGCACCATTCGAGGCACTGTATGGCCGTAAATGCCGATCTCCCATCTGCTGGGCTGAAGTTTGAGATAGTCATCTAACTGGTCCAAAAATTATTCATGAGACAACAGAGAAGATACATTCAATCAAAGAAACGAATCCAAGCTGCCCGTGACCATCAAAAGAGTTATGCCGACGTGAGACGAAACCCCCTTGAGTTTCATGTGGGAGATAAAGTCATGCTAAAAGTATCGCCATGGAAAGGGGTGATACGTTTTGGCGCCATGGAAAGGGGTGATACGTTTTGGAAAACGAGGAAAGTTGAACCCGCGCTATATTGGACCCTTCAAGATTCTTGCCAAAGTTGGAACCGTTGCTTACCGAATCGGGGAACAGTTAAGCCGTGTTCATAGTACGCTTCACGTGTCAACCTGAAGAAATGCTTATCGATGACATCGCTTGTTATTACTTAGATGAAATCAAACAATGACAAGCTTTACTTTATCAGATGGAACCGGTTGTGATCAAGGATCGTGAAGTCGAATTAAAACAAAAGTCGTTATTTCCTATCGTTATGGTTAGTTGGTCACTCGAAATAGATGTCATGAGTTTCATGGGAACGCGAGGAACCAAATGCAGAAAAAAGTTTACTCATTCTTCACTAACCACACATCTACGTCGAATTGCTACGACTTTGCTTTTGAGGACATAGCTCTTTTAAAGGTGGAAGGGTTCTGTGACATGTCACTACCCCCAGACGGGGCGATGGCGGAATATGTAGCGGAGGCGTGACTTTATTGAGCATCTAAGTATACAAGCAATAAAAGAAACGACCTCTAAGGGTAACGTTTTTGAAAAATTAAACACCGTTTGAAAAGTTTTAAATATATATAATAAGTTTTACCATCGCTTAAATTTAAAAGATTCAAAGTTAAAATGCAGAAGAGCTTAAATAAGTTCAACAAAGTATTTAAAGAATAGATAAAAGCTCTAGTAAACCTGGTACAGGCAAATAGATTCATCTATTAAGTCAAACAAACAGCATCCATGCCTAAGCACCTGAGAAAACACATGCTTAAAACGTCAACATAAAGTTGAGTGAATTCATAGGTTTAGTTCAAACGTTGTTATAGTAGACCACAAGATATCAAAACGTATGCGTACGGTTATTAACGATTCAAATTTACATAAAAAGTATGTAGTAGCACTAAGCTCATGGACACTGAAGCTAATTACACAGTTAGCATGTACATTGCTATAAAGTATTTGTTTGCTCCTTCCAGGTGTCGACAAAGACAACCTAACCAGTACGACATAATATATATCACGTTTATCGGGCGCCCCTTGGGTAGTAGAGCGCCTTTATCACCCGGATAGGGATAATTGAAGTCCCAATAGACTCTATTTATTCATTCAAGCGCCCTTGACCGATCCTTTCGGTCAGAGACTTGAAGTTCATGATTAGTTCGGGCAGTAGTGTCTAAAAAAGCTCCTTAGGCTAATACGTAACGGGAAAAATCTCAGTAAGTACTTGTGTCCAATTTTAAAAACAAGCAATGTTTCTCACCCCAAGTTATAAAACATTTATTCAAAACGAGTAAAAGAGTGGGGCTATGAACTCACCTTATGCGGGTAGTGGATCAAAAGGAATCAATCAAGTGAAAATGAATCTCACGGTCCTAGCGACAACCTAACATATAGTCGTCGTTTAAGAATGATGTACAACGAATAACGCTTAACACAAGAGCTGATCATCCGAGCATGAGTAGACACAGCGTATCCTTTTCAAATGTACTTTCGAAAGTTATAAGTTTTGACAAGTCTCGACGTTTTGAAACATCTTTGAACATATATTTGTCTTTTAGTGTATTTCGTCTTTTAGTGTATTTTGCCTTTTAGTGTATTTTGTCTTTTAGTGTATTTTGTCTTTTAGTGTATTTCATCTTTTAGTGTATTTCGTCTTTTAGTGTATTTCGTCTTTTAGTGTATTTCGTCTTTTAGTGACCCGACATACCAAAGTTGACTCGATAACCGTAAATGTTGACCTAGACTCGACACTTTACGTTATTCTTCATTTTATCATAAGTTTGATAATAAAAGTATATTTTTCGACGCTTTTATAAAGTTTATGAAATTTCGGCATGACCTTTCTAAAAATATCGACTTTCCATTTTTATCAACCTCGACTCGTGAAAATATCCGTTTCACAAAAGTACATCTTTTATTGACTCGAAAGAATATCCGATCTATTTTCGACAACACCTCAAATATCGCAACAAATCCGTTCTAAACCTAAACCTCTTCGACTTTCAATTTACGCTTCCAACAAATCCAACATCTAACTTAATCTCTTCGCCAACCATATTTAAACTCAACATACGATAAATCTTAAATAAATGATATAGCCGTAGTAATAACAATATATATATCAAAATAGTCACAACGAACTTTTATGCACAAAAGTACAACTACTTTTTATGTTCTTCCATTTATAAATAAAAAGATTAAATTTTGAGACTTGTAGTTTTATAGAAAAATAGGTAATGATTTACACAACGATCCGCTTTGTACACCTTGTTCGGAATGATCATACGAATGCAAAAGTACAACTTATTTATGAAAATGAAGAGATGACTTACAAGAAAACACGACGAAAGATGATTAGAACGAAAAACAACCCAAATGTTATTTTATAAAATACCTGGATGAAATAACAATCAACTCGAACAATATATCTTCAAATGTAAATGATTGAAAGTGAAAAATGTATGGTTATGTATGTTTTTGTGTTGGTGCCGTGTGGTTTAGAGAGAGAGGGCACAAGAGAAATGATTTTGTGTGTGAAAAGGAAATGAATGAGAATGAATGAGAAGTAAATGATTATGTATACAAGGATTACACACACACACACACCTTGTGTGTGCCAGTCGGTTAGGGGACAAAAATAGGGGACCAAAATGATCTTCCTATCACATTAATCCTAGTACATGTCCTATCCTTAATTCAAGCTACCATGTCTAGTGAATTTGATTTTCAAAATTTTGAATCTTATGCATGCATATATGCATATCTGGTTATGAACAAGGAAAGGGGGACCAAGAATGGTTTCCAATATTCTAGGTTCACTAGTGCTTATTTATGAGTTAATTTCCAAGGCCTTTGCATGCACATGCATATGCATAAATTAAAACACGCATCACGTACATAACGAAACGAGTAACGGTATCACAGAAAATTACAAAATTTTAAACATTGCCTTAAAACATAAAAACGTGGCTATTGCCAAAATACTACAGCGTTTGGTGTCCCGGTTCGCTCCCGGTGACGATTCTCAGATAATCACGAAACAACTTCCCGGTTAACCGGTAAAGCTAAACGAAACTTTTAAAAATTTAAATTACTAAACGAAAACGGCTAAATTATTGAACGGAAATTCTTTGGGTGTCACATTATTTCCCCGTTAAAGAAGCTTTGTCCTCAAAGCTTAGGACGTAACCTCTGCCGCGGGTGCAGAGTTGGTGAAAAGGTGCGGGTATTTCTTTTTCATTTGGTCTTCACCCTCCCAGGTGAACTCAAGACCCATCCTAGAGTTCCAGCGTACTTTGACAATCGGAATACGACTCTGCTTCAGACGTTTGACCTCACGGTCCATGACCTCGACATGTTCTTCGATAAAATTCATTTTTTCGTCAACTTGGATCTCATCCAACGGTACAGCAAGCAGTTCATCGGCCATGCATTTCTTCAATTTTGAGACGTGAAACGTACTATGAACTCTGCTCAATTTCTTTAGGAGTTCAAGACGATAGGCAACGGTTCCTATTTTAGCAATGATCTTAAAAGGTCCAATATAACGAGGGTTTAACTTTCCCCGTATGCCAAAACGTATCACTCCTTTCCAAGGAGATACTTTCAACATGACCTTATCTCCTACTTGAAACTCAAGAGGTTTTCGTCGTATGTCGGCATAACTCTTTTGACGATCACGGGCGGCTTGGATACGGCTCTTGATTTGAACGATCTTCTCGGTTGTCTCGTGGATGATCTCTGGGCCAGTGAGCTGACTATCTCCAACTTCAGCCCAGCAGATAGGTGATCGACACTTGCGCCCATACAACGCCTCAAACGGAGCAACCTTAATGCTGGTATGGTAACTGTTATTGTACGAAAATTCTACCAACGGTAAGTGTCTATCCCAACCTTTTCCAAAGTCGAGTACACAGGCACGCAACATGTCTTCCAATGTTTGAATGGTTCTCTCACTTTGACCATCGGTCTCTGGATGGTACGCTGTACTCATATCCAATCGAGTACCTAATGCTTTATTAAGGGACTTCCAAAAATGTGAAGTAAATTTCCCATCGCGATCAGAGATGATCGAAACTGGCACTCCATGCTTTGAGACTACTTCCTTCAAGTACAGTCTCGTCAACTTTTCTAACGTGTCATCTTCTCGCATAGGCAAGAAATGAGCAGACTTAGTGAGACGATCAACGATTACCCAAATCGTGTCTTGACCAGCTGCCGTCTTTGGCAATTTAGTCACAAAGTCCATTGTTATATTCTCCCATTTCCATTGTGGGATCTCCGGTTGAACCAACAAACCTGATGGTTTCTGATATTCTATCTTAACCTTGGCACATGTTAGACACTTGCTTACATAAGTGGCAATTTTTGCTTTCATGTTGGGCCACCAATACAGCTTCTTAAGGTCCTGATACATCTTATCCGATCCAGGATGGATGGAATACTTTGACTTATGCGACTCATGCATAATCAAGGCCCTCAACTCTCCGAAACACGGAATCCAACTTCGATTGTTCAAACATAACGTTCCGTCAGCACGAGGTTCTAACTTGTTAATCATGCCATGCAAATCTTCGTTGATGAAGTTCTCTTCCTTTCTGGCTTTCGATTGAGCACTCAAAATCTGCTTAGGAAGGTTTAACCCTGTAGTCATAACTAAGGCTCGAACTCGTAGCGGCTTGCTTCTTTCCTTTCGACTCAGGACATCAGCCACCACGTTCGCCTTCCCTGGATGATATCGAATCTCACAGTCGTAGTCGCTCAACAACTCTAACCAACGTCGTTGTCTCATATTCAGCTCCTTCTGATCGAGAATGTGTTGTAAACTCTTGTGATCAGTGAACACAACGTACTTTGTACCGTACAGATAGTGTCTCCACATCTTCAAGGCAAACACTACTGCACCTAGCTCTAAGTCGTGTGTAGTATAGTTCTTCTCGTGAACCTTGAGTTGGCGGGATGCATAAGCTATGACCTTCTCCCTCTGCATCAAAACCGCACCCAACCCTTTATGCGAGGCATCACAATATACCACGAAGTTCTCACTTCCCTCAGGTAAAGCCAAAATCAGCGCACTACATAATTTATGCTTCAACAACTGAAATGCAGCCTCTGCCTTTTCTCCCCAATCAAACCTCACACTTTTTTGAGTCAGTTTCGTCATAGGTCTAGCGATTTTTGAAAAACCTTCAATAAATCGTCGGTAGTGACCAGCCAAACCTAAAAATTGACGGATCTCGGTTGGTGTCTTGGGTGACGCCCAATCCTTGATTGCCTCAATCTTAGTGGGATCAACGTGAATGCCTTCACTATCAATCACGTGGCCAAGAAATTATACCTTTAACAGCCAAAACTCACACTTTGAGAACTTGGCGTACAATTCCTCCTCCTTCAATAACTTCAAAATCAACTTAAGGTGTCCTTCGTGCTCCTTTCTGCTCTTGGAGTAGATCAAAATATCATCGATGAATACAATCACGAATCTATCCTGATACGGTTTGCACATCCAATTCATCAAATCCATGAATACTGCTGGTGTGTTAGTCAAGCCAAATGGCATTACTTGGAACTCGTAGTGACCATAGCGAGTCCTAAATGAGGTCTTAGGAATGTCTTCTTCTCGAACTCTGAGTTGGTGATAACCAGATCTCAGGTCAATCTTAGAGTAGACTTTTGATCCTTGCAATTGATCAAACAAATCATCGATTCTCGGAAGTGGGTATCGATTCTTCATAGTAAGCTTGTTTAGTTCATGGTAGTCGCTACACATCCGAAAAGAACCATCTTTCTTCTTGACAAACAAAACCGGTGCTCCCTAGGGTGAGGAACTGGGTCTTATAAATTCTCTATCAGAAAGTTCTTGCAACTGAGTGGATAACTCTTGCATTTCGGCTGGTGTTAATCGATACGGGGCTCGTACTACAAGTGCAACACCGGGGACTAAGTCGATTTGAAATTCAACTTGTCAAGCAGGCGGAAGTCCAGGCAAGTCTTCTGGAAAGACTTCCCAAAATTCTTGTATGATTGGCACGTCCTCAAGTCGCTTCTTCTCCGACTTATCCTTAGCCTTCTTGGATGTAACTTGCACTAGGTAGACTTGACATCCCTTCTGAATATACTTTTGGTTCCTCGTACATGATATGATGTTCAGCTTACTTCCGCCGATGAAATTATCACCTCGGATTATCAACACCTCATCTCCATAAGGAATACAGACGACCTTCTCGTCACAAACGATCAACGCGTGGTACTTCGCAAACCAATTCATACCGATTATGATGTCGAAACTACCAAGTTCTACGGGCATTAGATCTATGTTGAACGGATGACCTAATAATCCTAACGTGTAACCTCTAAGAACAACATTTGTTTCTGAAATTCTTCCATCGGCAAGTTCTACGGCATAACTAGTGTCTAAAGTGGATGGTGCAACATCAAGCAAAGCATTAAAAGTAGACGACACAAAACTTCTATCGGCGCCCGAATCAAATAACATAGAAGCATAACAGTTATTAAGAAGAAACATACCCGTGACAACGTTAGAATCATGGTTTGTTCCTCCTCCACCAATGGCGTAAGCTTTTGCTGTAGCTTCGTTACCTCCAGTCTGGTTTCCAGTCTTGTTTCCACTCTTGTTTCTTACCTGGTTTCTACGGTTCTGACTCCTCAACTTAGGATAATCCTTCCTGAAATGTCTCGGTCTCCCACACTCATAACAACCAATACCCTGCTGATTTCTAACTGCGTCTCCCTAAGTGTTTGGGGTAACAGTAACTCTACAATCCTTAGTCAGGTGCCCAACCTTCTTACAGTTTCCACACCTTATAGTACACAACCCTTCATGGTGTAACCTGCACTTGTTGCAGTATGGGAGAAACCCAACATACCCCTTTCTTTCATTGTTCCTAGCCGTGTAAGCTCTGGCCACATTCTGCCCACTAATATTTTGTCTCTTGAATGATGGTTGTTGTCTACGGTTATCCCTTGGGTTACTTTCCATCCTCCTTTTATTCTCAACACTCCTTGCAGCATAACCCTGGAGCTTCTTGTTCATCAATTGGTTAGCAATGCGTATGGCATCTTGAAGTCTAGTCGGATTTGCAGCAATCACATTTCCCTGAATGTTATCCAGTAATCCTCTAATAAACCTCTCCACTTTGTCCTCTTCATCAGGGACCATTCTAGTACACAACAAAATCAACTCCTGAAACCTTTCCATCTTCTGGATTTCATTCATTGGGCAGTACACTTCTGTCATCAACCTCATAAGTCCAGCCCAGTTCATGGCATATGCAGCATCAACACCAATTGTTCTCTTATGAGAGTTCCACCAAGTCAAAGCACTGTCCTGCAGTGTGTATGTAGCATATTTCACTTGGCACTTCGATGGACAATTACTAATATTGAACACAGTCTCCATTTTCTTGAACCAGCGGGTCAATCCGACAACGCCTTCAGTTCCTGAGAAATTATGTGGCTTGCACTTCAAGAAGTCTTGGAAAGTGCACTCTCTAGCCACTGGCATGAAACCTCCATAGTTTATACCATGATTCCCATTTCTATTTCCATTTCCATTTTCTCCATTCCCTCCATTTCCATTTCCTCCATTTCCTCCATTTCCATTTCCTCTATTTCCATTTCCTCCATCTCCTCTATTTCCATTTCCTCCGTTCTTGCCTTCTTGTTCATCCCCATTCTCATTCAGGGGTTCAAGGGTCATCGCGGCTTCACAAGCCTCCATCTCTTCAGCCACTCGGTGAGTAACCAAGTCTTCAATCTCCTCGTGAGTCATAGATGCTCCAGATCATGTGTTAGGCATCTTTCTACAACACAACAACATAACATTCGGTAAGATTTCTAGGTGATGCGAGATTGCTAACGGAATTAAATAAAATTTATGGTTAATCACTTAGAAAATACACGATTGAAACATATTCACGGAAATTTCATAATGCATGACGCAAAAGCGTAAGTAAATCAAATCATGACATCATATCATAGATAAATACCAATTTCATATCATTGAACATTAGTGATTACATCACATTATTGGTTTCAAAATTACAGGAAATAAGAGTTTCTAACAAAAAATTTTAATCTGTCGCTATAGCGACTATGATGATAACACTAATGAACACATTAAGGATGATTAGCCCCATGTTTCTTACTAGACACGCCTAGTGTTGCTAACTCTCAAACGATCATAAAAATTGAAGTCTGTCCTTCTATTGCCTAAGTCGCTATGCATTAGTGAAATGGCAGCGCTAGAGTCGGTCAACTATCTAAATCTCAACAATCGCGGTGCCTCTGACCCTCTTGTTATCCCTCTCCAATCAGGCAGTCCTCTCAGCAAAGCAGTGACTGCCGACTAACCCCAAAAATACTTATGTCCCTGCTCCACTGCTGGACGCCCTAATAACCTGTATAAGATAGACTGGGATTGTCTGTCAGTGTTCATGGAACCTCTGAAACAAAATCTTCCCAATGTCATCATACGTACCCTCCTCGCTCTACTCCTCTTGGAGCGGCTCAGAGGATAACCTCTGGTATAACAGGGAGGTGTATCTCCACCTTCTATTATCATAATTAGGTTATAGCACTTGTCTCAACATATACCTGGGCAACAATAATAGACTCAACCCTAACATCAACTCCGCTTAGCTCTAATAATTATAGTCAAATCAAAATATGCCTTAATGAACGCTCTCCCAAAAAGATCAATCTCGGGCTCTGAGTGGGTCTCACTCCTATTACATATCATCACCTTAAATCTGTCCACTCTAGACCTAGGACTACTTTAAAACTCTATCCTCAATGTTCAACTCCAAATTAAACCTCATTAGATCACCTTTAATCTGCACTATTAACAGTATCCTAACCCTCTTAGGTATTGGTATAAATCAGCATGGACAGGAGATAAAGCTCTGGATACAAGTGGTAATGCAGGTATAGATGCCATAGGAGACCTACGTCTCTTGCGAGATGGCCCCGTAGAAGTACTCGGTAAATCGTGAGAAGAATGATCCGGCAATGAGTGTCTCGAAGGAGAATCAGATGAAGCATCCAAATGAAAATCTGATGATGCCTTTGATGATGAATCTGAAGAAGAATTATCGAAAGAATGTCTCATAGCAAGAAAATGATTTGGGTAAAGGTCAACCCTATTTCTTGGCAGTCATTCATGTTGTACGACCATTTAAGATGGTAGCGGTAACGGTCGAACATGGGGTATAGGTTATAAAGGTGCTAGAACTGATAACTCGACGATGAGGGTCTTTATGACAGGTGATCTTGGGTTAGAAGAGGTAATTCAGTGAAGGTGACCATGGGTAGGTGATGGTGGTTGTATCTGGTGTTGTAGCATGTATGTGGTGTGTCATATCCGATGATTAAAAGGTGAGGTAGTGGTATGGTGGTATATGTCTGATGTTGGATTCAGATGGATCCCTTAGAGGGGATCAGACTCTGAATCAGATGCATGGTGAGTAATCAAGATATGCTAGTGTTTAATTAGGGATTGGTGGTTATAGTAGGTGCTTATGTTAGGTGTCTATGTAGTTGTGGGTATTCTCTGTAGTTGTCAGTCTGATTAGTGGGTGAATGTTAATAAACTGGTTGTGGGTAGTCGGGATAGTGGTAGGGATGCGTATCCCCGAACAAGATAAACTCGTCCAGTAGGGGTACCCTCGTACCCTCAGATGTGTCTGAGGAAATCGAGATAAGCTAAATTTGTATGAAACATAGCACAGCAGGTTTTATATAATCATATTTTATATAACCATGCATGATGCAACATGTGAATGGGAAACTGAATGATGCAAATGAATGAATGAATGCGACGGGTCATCGAGTACTGCATGATGGGATGAAATAAGGAAATTACTTATAGTAAATATTAGTATAATTAGTTTTTATTACATATCTATTTATCTAGTAGTATTTATTTAGCATACTTACTATGTAAAATCATGAAAGGCAATAATTACGTAGGGATCACATACTGGTTATAGTCCAGACTTGTTTATACTACTGGTTCTCTATAACCTTGGCTTGATGTACAATCTGTACACATCGCAGCGGGCCTAGACGGGGTATGAGTGTCCTTATGGGGGGGAGTGACAGTTAATGAGATATCCTTTAAGTACAATTCTTTAAAATAACGACAAACTCAAGAGGTAGTTTTGAAAATAACACGTATTGAGGTAAAATTTAAAATAATTTTTAAGTTTTAAATAGATCAAATTTAAGGATTTATAAAGACAATACGCGGAAGCTTAAATGTGTACAAAAACAGGTATTTAAAGACTTAGATAAAAATCTTGGTAAGACGAAGATACAGGCTAAAATAGTACTTACATAAGTCAGAAGCAAGAAATCTATGCTAAGACAGAGAAAAACTGCTTTAAAACGTCTAACATAAAAGTTGGTGAATTCATAGGTTTAATTTAAACGTAGTTATAGTGGACCACAGATTTCAAAAGTAATATGAGACAGTTATAACAGATTGCAATTCACATAAAAAAGGTATTTTCGTTGCAGTTTGGCTCATGAACCGAAGCTAATTTTGAACGTAGTCATATATCATAGCCAAAAATATTGCTTGCCCTTACAAGTGGTGATCTAAAGACCCTACTAACTTGGATTTGAAATGAAATATATAAGCTTGTCACTTGAGTTCTAGATTAGGTGAGGTACTTACCGGATAGGGATATTTAGTCCTATAGATCTATTTCTTCACTCGGCGGTCACTCAACGGTCCCTGCAGTCAAGAAATTAACAGTTCATGATAGTTTGGGCAAATAGTGGTCTAAAGCTACTTGGAACATGTAAAGGGAATTCTCACTTTTTGTACTTGTGTTCGGTTTAAAATACAAGCAATGTTTTCTCACCCAAGTTATAAAATATCTTATTCAAAATGAGTAAAATGAGAGGGGGCTATGAATCAACTTTGCGCAGTTGTGGAACATGGAATCTATTAAATAAGAGGATCTCTCGGTTAGCGACAAACCTAACATTTAGTGTCGTTTAAGATGATGTAAACGATATAAGCTTTGCAAGAGCTGATCATTACGGCATGGTAAGACACGGCGTATCCTTTTCAAACGTACTTTCGAAAGCTATAAGTTTTGACAAGTCTCGACGTTTTGAAACATCTTTGAAAATATTTCGTCTTTTAGTGTATTTCGTCTTTTAGTGTATTTCGTCTTTTAGTGTATTTTTCTTTTGTGACCCAACATACAAAAGTTGACTGTTAACGTATATGTTGTAGAACTCGAACTTTACGTTTATTTTTCATTTTTTATAAGTTTGATTAAAAGTATATTTTTTTGGCAATTTATACAAGTTATGAAATTTCGGCATGGCCTTTTAAAAATATTCAACTTTACAATTTTTTTTCAAACCTCGACTCATGAAAATATCGTTCACAAAAGTACTTTTTTTGACTCGAAAAAAGAATTAGATCTATTTTTGACAAACACTCAATATCGCAAAAAACAACTAGTTCTAAACCTGAACTCTTGATTTTAATTTACGCTTCCAAACAAATCCAACATCTAACTTCATCTCTTCGCCACCATATTTAAACTAACATACGATAAAAATCTTATAAGAATGATATAGCCGTAGTATAAAATATATATATCAAAATAGTCACATCGAATATTTAGGCACTAAAATGTAAACTACTTCTTTATGTTCTTTATTTATAAATAAAAAGATTAAATTTGAGTTGTAGTTTTATAGAAAAATATGTAATGATTTACACAACGATGTAGCTGTGTGGTTTCTACCTTGTTCGGATAGGGATCTTACGAATGCTAAAGTATAAACTTATTTATGAAAAATGAAGAGATGACTACAAGGAAAACATGACAAAAGAAGATTAGAACGAAAAAACAACCCTAGAACGTTGTTTTTATAAAATTATCCGGATTGAGAAAAACAATCAGATCGAAAACTTTATCTTCAATGTAAATCGTTGTCTTATAAACTGTTCTAGTGCTATCTCATAAGTACTTTCACAATCACTTTTCAAACTAACTTGTCTTTATCCGTTTTGTCAATCTCTTATAATTATCCTACTATTACCTTATAGCTTATCTGGCTATCATTTAATGAACTAATTTGTTTTCATCTTATAACCTATTTTACAGTTATTTATAAACTCTTTTGCTACCCTATTATAAACTACTTTGCAGTCATTTTACAAACCGTTTCATTGTCACCTCATGAATTAATTCGTTGTCGTTTTAAAAACTATTTCGCTGTCAAATTATAAACTATGTCGTCGTAATCTTATGAACTACTTTGTGTCTTCTACAAACTATTACGTTGTCACTTTATAAATTTTTTTTGGGTTGTCAACTCGTAAACTTTATGATACCATATTATGAACCCCCTTACTGTTACGTTATAAACAGTCAAGTGACTTTCTCGTAAACTATTTTGATATCACCTCTTGAGCTATTTTACGTTACTTTACAAAATGTTTTGTGTCGCTATATAAACTATCTTGTCTTTGTTTTTACGGATTGTTTCGCTGTCTTATAAACCATATTGTATATACCATGTAACTTTGAGAAACATAACACTAGTTTTGACAAAATGAACATTGCATCGTTAGTCCTTAATTATACATAGCCTGATCACCTATGTATAATTCAGGAAGGACCATGCTATGTTGAGAGTAGTCACCATAAAATTTTGTCAATTTACCCTTACTTTCCATTTTATTTTCTTTCTTTTCTCTACATTGTCAACGGGATTATATCGAACTCGTGCTTTATTAATATTTTGCGTGCATATTCGTGAGTCGTGTCTGTCACGTATATTCATATTCATATTCATAAGCGTCATAACTAAGCAGATTTTTCTCAAACCTTAGCATATAGAAACACCATACCCTTAGCCGAGAGACCGAATCCTACACCTCATAGTCACGATAATTATGGATTGTAAGAGCTTAGAACGTAACAGACTTATCACTCTAATTGGATTGTAACCAAGTGAACTAGGAGATTTCCTTCAATATACTTACCTTTTCGTGAGTTAAAATCACGTAAATTATGAGATTCATGTACCGACAAAACCTTTGATGGACCTGAAGTGAAAGCAAAGGACGTAATTATTGCAAGTGCATGGAACCTAGTTGATAGAAGTCTCACCTCCACTGAGTTTGGCTCTTTAAGTGGCATCGCCCCATCTACCGTAGACATTAAATACCTTGTTAAGTTAGTCGACGGAAAGAATCTAGACGTTGGTACTATCATTTGAGATTGTATACTGAGTTTTCCGAATCATCTATTCAAGATAGACTTAATATCCATAGAACCCGGTAGTTCCGACGTTATCATTGGTGTGAATTAGTTGACAAGGTACCACATCATGATCATTTGTGATAAAAAGATTGTTCGTATACCTTTAGATGATGAAACTTTAATGATTCGAAGCAATAGGAGTGATGGATATGCATCGATAGTTGCTGAGTAAGCCAGAATGTGTTTTGATTGTATTGGATATGTTGGGGCGGGAAAACTTTGAGACTAGGAGCATGTTTAGTGTTGAGAGAAAGAGAGTTGACCGTCTTTGGAATAGTATGTCGTATACTTAAAAGGATTTATAAGACCGAGTTTCTCACCTTGGAGAGCTTCGATATTGTTCGTTAAAAAGAAGGATGGATCCTTCAGGATATACACCGACAGCCGAGAAATGAACATACTAACCATGAAGAACCATTACCGTTACCTAGTATAGGTGATCATTTTGATCAACTAAGAGGATCTAGCGTTTACTCGAAAACCGACCTAAGGACTAGTGACCACTAATTAGAGTCGAGAAAAGGAATTACTAAGACTGCATTTTGTACCTTATGAACAATATCAAGTTTCAGGTTATCATGCCATTTGGTTTGATCAACACACTGAGGGGTAGTTCATGGATCTCCAAGAAACGAGTGTCAAAACCGTACTTAGATAAGTTTGTGATAGTAATCATCGATGATATCTCCGATTTGCTCAAGCAGAAACAAGAGTACGAGGAACACCTTAGCTTATCTTGGTATTGCTATAAGAAATAAGGAATTGTACGCCAAATTCCTCTAAGTGCGAATTCTTGCTCCCAAAAGTGCAATTTCTTGGCCACGTGTTGATAGTCAAGACATTCACGTTGATTCCGCCAAGATTGAGTCAAGCAAGGATTAGGCAACGTCTACGACTCCAACGAAGATACGAAAATTCTTAGGTCTTTCCGGTTATTACCAACGATTTATCAAAGGTTTCTCTAGGATAGAGAAACCTCTAAACCAAACTAACTCAGAAAAATATGAAATACGAATGGGAAGAGAAATAAGAGGATCCTTCAACTATTAATGTAGAACTCTTGGTAGTGCACCGATTTTAGCATTACCCGACGGAAAGAAAAACTTCGTGGTTTATTATAACGCCTCGCATAATGGATTAGGTACTATAATGATGCAGAAGGAGAAGGTGATAGTTTACGACTCCCGACAACTGAAAGTTTATTAGAAGAACTACTCGACACACGACCTAGAATTAGGAGAAATAGTGTTTAGTTTCAAGATTTGGGAACACTGCCTGGATGGCATAAAGCATACCATGTTTACAAACCATAAGAGATTACAACACATTCTAGATCAAAAGGAATTGAACATGAGACCACGTAGATTGTTAAGATTGCTCAGTGATTTCGATGGTAAGATTCGATATCACCCTGGAAAAGCAAGCGTTGCGGCAGATGCTCTAAGCAGAAATGAACGAGCTAAGCCTCTCAGGGTGAGAGCCTTAGTGATGACCATTAATTCAAACCTACCGCCACAGATTCATGAGGCACGAGTAGAAGCTCTCAAGAAAGAGAACGTTAAAGATGAAAACCTTCATGGTATGGACAAAGAGTTTGAGAATCGTCTTGATGGAACTCTCTGCATTAGGAGGAGGAGTTGGTTACCACGCGTTAGAGACTTAGGAGAATTGGTCCAGCATGAGTCACACAAACCTAACTATTTCATCCACCCTGGAATCGGATAAGATATATCATAATCTTAAGTGGTTGTACCAATGGCCCGATATGGAAGCATGCATCACCACCTATGTCAGCAAGTGCTTGACGTGTCTAAAGATGAGGGACGATTACCAGAAGCCATCCGGTTTACTAGTACAACCAGAAATACCCCATTGGAAATGGGAAAATATAGCCATGGATTTTATCACAAGACTACCAAAGACAACAAGCAGTTACGACACGATTTAGGTAATCGTGATCATTAAAAGAATTATGCGGGCATGAGACGCAAACACTTAGAATTTCAAATTGGAGGTAAGGTCATGTTAAAGGCATCACCTTGGGAAGGAGTGATACGTTTCAGCAAACGGGGAAAGCTGAACCCACGTTATATTAGATCTTTCAAGATTCTTGCTAAAGTGGGAACGCTTGCTTATCAACTTGAACTCCCAGAGAAATTAAGCCGAGTTCATAGTACTTTTCACGTTTCCAATCTGAAGAAGTGTTTCGTAGACGAACCACTAGCTATTCCGTTGGACGAGATCCAGATGACAAGCTCCATTTCATTGAAGAACCAGTTGAAATTATGGATCGAGAAGTTAAACGGATGAAGCAAAGCCGCATTCCAATCGTGAAGGTCCGATGGAATTTGAGACGAGGGCCCGAGTTTACTTGGGAGCGCGAGGACCAAATGAAGAAAAAGTACCCTCATCTTTTCGTTAACCCTTCATCTACGTCTTAAGCTTTGAGGACAAAGCTTCTTTAACGGGGGAAGAATGTTACACCCCAAGAATTTCCGGTCAATATTTTAAACTTTTCCAACAATTATTTTTGACTCTTATACGTTACATTTGAATCTGGCGGTTTACCGGGAAGTAAACCCTCGTAAATCTGAAAAACGTCATCGGACGCGTTCCGGCATCAGTTATTCATTAGTTTAGATATTATATGAGTTATTTTACCTTTTCTAAGTGTTTCATAGTTTACGATCACTCCCGATATTTATTTTTACGCTTTATTGTCTAAATTGCGTTTTTTGCGTTTTTGACCTAACGGAACCCCGGAAACTCGAAATCTTTTCGTGTAAACTTTAGTTATCGTCCATCTCATATTGTTAAGCCAAAAATTTTGTTCATCCCTCCCCCTATACTCAAAACACACGCATACACACACTTAAATAAATCAAGAGCATCTTTTGAATTTTCAAGACAAAACACCATCACATGCATGCATTAAGAAGGGATAGTGACATGCTTGTTTTATCCTCACTACAAGCCAAAGGCTCTTACACTTCACATGTATACCCTTGGACCACTATAGCACTATGGAATTTGAATTAAACATGGAACCATGGCTAGTTGCTTTGCTTGAACCTTCCCCCTCCCCCTCCTTGGCCTACATCGGACGAACCACAAGGACCATGAGGTCCTTGGTTCACTCTTTTTGCTAGTCACCCATTCCTAGTTCCAAAAATATCCTAAACCCTAGTTCACACACTATATAAACCTCACTTTGCAAGACTTAGGTCATTTCATACATTCCTTGCCTCACCAAAAACATTTTCTCTCCCTCTCTTGCTCTCCTTGCCCACGGCACACATAAACACACACACTAAATCCATACTTTTGATTTCTACCAAGATTCACACATTCCATACTTCATTTTATCAAGATCCAAGGTTATTCCAAGAAGGTTTTCTTTTGATTTCAAGTATTTTCAAGATCTACAAATTAGGGTTTGGTTATTATTTGGGGTTTTTCAAGATCTATTGATTTTGGGTATAGATCTTGTGTTATTACTTCTTGTTCTTCATTCTTGTAAGTATCTTGAATCTTTCTTTGTGGTTTTCTTACATTCTTCTTATATGTTCAAAGATCCATACATCCATATGTTGTGTTTTAATTTTTGAAAGATTTTAAAGACAAGATTTCATAAATAATGATACTACTTTATTTTACTAGTTAAATATTATGTTCTTGGTGAGATGAGAGTTGATGAGTGTTGCAACAATAGAAATGAAGGGATTAGGTTAGATTTAGGTGTGGTTTTATTGTGGATTCAATCAAAGTGTTTGATATAAATATCAAAAGATTTACACTTTGAGAGTTTTTCATCATCACTAAAAGCTCCCCCTTAACATGTGCATCGTAATCGTAGTACATGCTAAGTGTGGAGTGCATTGAGTCCATTTTATACAATCACATTTCAATACAAATTAGATTCAGTTTAATCACATTTTCTCCCCTTATCCAAAATGTTAATCCCTTGATATTTTGGATATCAATTGATTAAACGTTCGAGGACAAAATGTTACACAAAACTATCAGGAACATTTTAATGCTCCCCCTCAATATTTGAGGGAATATAAGACAGTGCTGAGTATAATAATTTGAAAACTTTTGAATTTACTAAGAAATTCTTGAAAATTTTGTACTCGAGCACTCCTTAGAATCACCATTAAGTCTACACTATATATATTCACAAGATTATTATGTACGAGGTTTGACCTGAATGATGAGAACATCATATGATAGAATTATATGGTTCTTTTGTCGCAGCCATAGGTCTCCTTCGTATAATCTCCCACCAACGAACTTTCTAAGCTCCTCATTAACCTTCTTTCTTTCAAGAAGTTGTCAATCTGATCTTTCTCTGTCTAAGCACTCTTCAGTATTGCTTCAACTTTCTTTCCAAGTTACGAAAGTCTTTGCTTCAAACTTTGAGTATGAAACAGATTCAGATACATATGTAACTTGAGCTTGTGTGGTTGGTGATGTCGGTGTTGATGTTGTCTTAGCTTCCCCCTAAACCAGCAATCCTTTCTTGAGTAGATTCAGAACTTTCTTGCAAGCCGCATCAAGCAGTCTTAATGTATAAAGCCCAGATATCCGAAGTACACAATTAACCCTTTCAAGAACTTGATACCGCAACACCAAAGTCAATTAAGTCCCGGATGAGCGCATTTTTCTCTTTAGGATAGTTATGATGTAAATTGTAACACCAAAGTCAACTAAGTCCCGAATGTCACAATTATTCCCTCTAAGTAGTCGAAATGATAGCACCTAAGTCAACTAAGTCCCAAATGTACTCATTTCTTTCTACAGAATACTGACTGACTTAAGGAATCATCATACCTATGTGTACCTCTTTTGTCAAATATTTCTACTTTTATGAATAAGCTTAGGGATTGACCATTTGATGAAGCATTAATTGAATCAGAAAGAACTTTTCTCACGTTTTAAATAATTATACTCCTAACACTTCCCCCTGGGGACTCAAATGATGCATACTGGCTAATGACGAGATGTCTCTTCCACCATGTGATTGAAATAGTGCACCCGAAAGATTCAAAACAGCCTAAAATCAAAAGAAGCTAACCTCAAAAGACAAAAGAAGCTAACCTCAAAAGAAGGCCAAGGACACTATCAAGTATACATCTACTCCTTCCCCCTTGCTGGTTTCGATACCTCGGAATCAGCAAAACTTTATACGCACACATACTCGAGATCGTGTTTTAAGAATATATAAGCTTAGATCTATTCCGTGAGAATCAACTTCAAGGCTTTTAAAACTATGAAAGTATTTCCAAGCATTCCTAAGTCTTTACAAACTATGAGGTGTTGGCAATATTGATCGAATGTCGTTTAAAGCCTATACTCACTAGGTCTCATATTTCAAATAAGTCCCTAAAGTTTGAAACAAATGACATCTAAAGCACTTATAGTTAATATAAATTAACTCCCCTTGAAATTGTGATCCGTCATTATCAAAAACTTTATCCATTTATTTCGTGACTTATTTTGAAAGACCGTTTTAAAAGATTATTGGATGACACATTCTCCCCCTCAAATGATGATCCGTTTTTCTATTTAAAGAGCTGTTGTCATTGTTTGAGTGGTCGAATTGTGTTTGAAAATCTTTGTGATTGCTGAAAACACTGATTCATTATGAAGACAACTTTTTACCAATAAAAATAAGATTTCTCTTATTTTGACAAATAAATGCACTGACACGTACATTAATTTGTATATAGGAAGCACGGGTTGTGTTGCAAAGTAAACACAAGCCTTTGCATGGTCATAAAGTAGACCATGCCCGAGAATAAATTCCCGTTGAGAGGTCAAGTTTTCTTTTTGAAATACTTGCCTTTAAGATGATGACCGGGTTGCTATCTGAAATAATAGCAAGCCATTTGGCATGTTTTGAAAACATTTGGAACTTCTGCTCGAACTTCATTTACAGCCTCGTATCATTATTGAATGACATTTCTAAGACCGTAAATGTTATCGATTTTTAGAAGACATGCCATTATTACCTCTTTTTATATTTTTCTCATTTTTAAATTTTTTCTTTGGTTTTATAAATTTTATATTTTTGTATTTTGTTTTTATAAAACTTTCCTAAAAATGAAAAAACTTTTGGTTTTTATGGTTTTAATATATATATACATATGTTACAGTGTTAGGATTATGAAAAAGTCTCGGTCACCCCCGTGTTTCATTAGTTTAGCTTAGCTCGTAGTTAGAAAGAATCTCTTG
>BQNB010010028.1:1722-24449 GCA_026074375.1 Tanacetum coccineum
ATTATTATTATTATTATTATTATTACAATTGGCCTTTTTCATTTATTTTTATTTATTTTATATTATTAATATTGTTTTTTATCTGTTTGATGCGTTTTTTTTTCATTTTTCTCTGACGTTATTATACGTTTTCGTAAGTTTTCATCCGCTTTTTATGAGTGTAAATATGTTTTGGTACGTTTTTATATATTTTTTAATCTGTTTTTGTATTTTCTTTTTCTAATTCGTCCGCTTTTTTACGTTTTAATCCATATTTATTATCAGTTTTAATCCCTTTTTTTTTACTTTTTCATACGTTTTTATCCGTACAAAAACGTAAAAAACGAAATATATCAAAAAGTATAAAAACATATTAAAACGTACGAAACGTACAAAAATGAAAAATCAATGTACAAAAACGTAAAACGTACAAAAACGAAAAAACATATGTTTTAATACGTTCTTATACATTTTTTTATACGTTTTCCGTTTTTGTACGTTTTCTTACGTTTTAATATTTTTTTATACTTTTTGATGCATTTCGTTTTTCTACGTACAAAAAAGTACCAACACTTATAATAACGTCAGACAAAACAGACAAAAACGAAAAAAAAACGCACTAAACAGATAAAAAAATAAGAATAATAATATTAATATTAATAATATATAAAAAAATAAAAATAGAAATAAAACATTTTGAAAATACATCTCTGTGGTCTGTACTGCAAAATACATCCCTCGTCAAAAGATAACGAATAAATATTTGCATCGTTCGTCTATAGGGATGTATTATGTCTTACGTTTGCTTAACGAATGATGTAAACTGGCAAAAGTTTCTGACATAGATATATTGTGTGAGAAAGTACAAACCACAAGGATATATTTTACAATTTACAAGTACTACACTCTAAACAACAAATGACAATATGAATAAATGAATTACACTATAATAACTTATACGATATTTGTGTGTGTTTCTTGTATATGGGAAGTGAGCTTGTTTATTGAGTGATCATTTCTAATACAGTACTTTATATTGTAACATTTTTAAGACGGGATATTTTGACTACAATAATTGTAGTGGCTACAATTTCCCATTAAATATACACAAGAAATCATTTAGAAGTTCAAAATCAGTATTTATGGACCCGCAAACAACACACAGAGACCTGTGATTTTAGCTTAAAATTATAGCCAATTAGCTACAATAAATTGTAACTAATATTTCCTTTTTTTAAAACACACACGCCATTGCACATCAATAGTGACCTTTTCTAAATTTTTAAAAATAACCCTTTTAGTGATAATACAAAATTGTCCATAATCCCATTAAATTTTTATTTTAGTATTCTCGGTGTTTGGCAATACCTTTTTTATTAATAATAATAAATAGCCCATAAACACATTATTTTTAGCAATTTAACACCCTCTTAAGCTCATTAATAATACCAAATGACCCCTAACACCATTACGGTTTACAATTTAACACACGTAAACTTAACAACACATTCTTAATTTACTAATAATACAAAATAGCTCACAAATCATTAAGTTTTATATATTAACAATCCTTTAAAGTTACTAATATCACAAATTAGCCCCTTAGACTCATTAACTTTATAATTTTACTTCTCTATACCATAAAACACCCAACAGGGTGTTGGTCGATAGATCCGTTCTTTAAGATGATATTGAAAACAAAACACACTGAAGGAACATCTTTCAAGATGTGTTACAAGAGTGTGGCTTGGAATATACAATAAAGTGTAATGTAAAATTGAAGTGTTATATCATGTTAAGGAAAGATGTCCGCATATATAAGTGAACTGAAAAAACCTAAATCAATGATCAAACGATATGACATCATTAACCATGCCCAAATCATCAAGAACACCTAAATCATAAAAACCCTCAAATTACCTTCTAAAAGTAATCTTGAAAACTAACAAATTCGTAACTTGCCTTGATGCAAAACTTGTTAACCAACATTCGGGGGTCTCTTTTTTAATTCACCAGCTTGCTTCAAACCTTCTTGGATGAACCTCGTGTAATTTTGTTGACAATATAATGTAACAAAGCCTCTTAACTCCCCAAAATGCACACATAAAACATGTATAGTGTTGGGTTTTTACATCTATTTAACCATTAAATATATCACGAGTGCGCTGCGAAAAACATAAAACACGTATAGAATATGTAATTAACAAAGGGATCAAGAACACGTACCTTTTAGCAATTAACGAACGCCGTTCTTGAATATACGCGTGTCTATAAATTGAATACAACAGCAAACTAAGATAAGTTACCAAAAGTAATAACATCCATGTTGTGACATATTCCAGCTACACGTCACAAGAGAATATAACCGTTAAAAGCTAGTCTTTTTTTTTCACGAATAAAACAACCGAACACTTTGTTCTTGTTTTGAATCTTAAAATCGATCGTAACAAAAAAACTTATGGTTTTTCCTCACTGCCGATCGCAATTAACAAGGAGATAAGGAATAGTATTTATCAAATAACTATCCTGTTCATGCATGACTTACGTATGCATGGTTTAGGCATGTATAGTCATGCATATGGAATTTATTAGCAATAGAAGACAACATTTGTGACTCAAATACAAGAAATGGAAACCACAGGGTGTAAGCATTTTGTGATTTGTATGTTATCGATGTATTTAAGAACAAAAGAGGAAATTAATATAGTCTCCAACCATGTCTCAGCAAGTTAGATTAGAACACCTCCTTAAGTTTCATAAATCGACATTTTCCTACCTTGTACTCCTTTAGTTTGACTGGTCAAAACCAACACCCTACGAGTTTGGTTTTTATACTAACAAGTCATTCACTTGTTAATATCTATTAATTAATTATAACGTCTAACGTTTATAATTAACGACCATTTAATTATTTCGTGAAACATATTAATAAAATTAATAATTAAAACATATTAATTAATTAATAAACGATCCTCAGTGTATACGTGTGTGCCTCCCATAGGCCTCACATATTTTTCGGTCGTATAGTTTATTTATGATATGAGACATATCCAAACAAGGCTCCCACCTGGACATGTTCCACAAAATAAATATAACAACAATGGTAAGCGTCTAGCAACACCGCAAAATATCCCAGAATACCTGAGTATTACTTCGTAAAGCCCAGTTAAATAATTTAAGTAGTTTTACAATCCCAGTTTTTTTCCGATAACTGTGTTAAAAATGGATATGGATCAAAGTCATTCCATTATTTAACGATTCTGTTTCTCATATATATAATTAATCAAGATTACCAAAAATCATTGAGACATATCTTCCTGAGTTTTTGGGTGCGGCCACCATAACCATCAGATATAACCCAATGAGGGGCCCAGTGGCATCATACTTCAACTATTAAAGGAACAAATTCTATATTGACTACAATGTCCCGTCATCGTGTAGCATAAAAACAGTCCCTGATTATAATCTTTGATAGTATAATTAAGCCCTATATTAGTTACCTTATTCAGATAACTTTAAACTATATCAAGAAGGAATATCCACATATGCTAAACCTACTTGCATCTCAAGTCTAAGGATTTAGTAAATTAAAATCACTTACAAGATTCACTTAATGACGCCGATCCATAAAGTGATAATCTTGTTAGTTGAGGAAATCCAATATTCATCTTATGAATATCATGTGAGTTTGGTGGACTTATCCTTAATATCACCAATATCAAATATCTCTCCAATAATCACAATCACTCAGAATTGTCTTGTTTTAACATATTTCCCATAGATTGTTATCATCAACGGACTAATATATAAATAAAAAGACAATATATTTCACGGATTAAACATGCAAATATAGGACATAATTTTTATTAAATATAACCCATATACCTCGTATCATTATATCATTCAATAAAATGTACTATATCCCTTATCCAAATACTAAATAGAATTTCCAAATGGGCATGAAATTCCTAGTTGACAAAATCATAGCCTCAAGATACGAACAATCGTACTTGTTGAACAAGGCTTGAGATTT
Source organism: Tanacetum coccineum (assembly GCA_026074375.1). Taxonomy (NCBI): domain Eukaryota; kingdom Viridiplantae; phylum Streptophyta; class Magnoliopsida; order Asterales; family Asteraceae; genus Tanacetum; species Tanacetum coccineum. Next base: position 5,735 of record BQNB010010028.1, read on the forward strand.
CATAATTTCATTTCAACTAGATTTGATCTTTAGGAATTTTAAGAATACTTATTTCAAGAATTAAATATGAAGTTCTTGAATATGTATGTATGATTGTTTGTTTCATATATATCCAAATATCTCGACACTCTATATCTCCCTATAGGTGTGTAACATCAGCTATTGACACAATCATCTTTCATCACAGCTTCCAAAACTGTTAAGCATTCTTATTCTTTAATGTATAATGCAACTATGCTCTCAGTTGAGCACAACTAGTCCACATGGTCATCATCAAAAATGAAATCATACCATAACAAGTATGGAGGTGTCGTCTCAAGTTTGATTTGCATTGCCAGTGTACATAAACATATCCCCATGCCTTTAAAAATCTGTGTAAACGATAATATTTCTCTAAATAATGTTTGGCACCGTCAATGAACTACAAGTTCCTTGGTTTATTTCTTATAGCACAACAAATTGTTTGCAACATAAATCCTTAAGAATTATTAATTACTCTGGAACAAAATCATATCTAAGAAGAATTTCAATTCCAAACATATTCCATTAAAATATTCAATTTTATAATTATCTAATAACTTTCAACTAAATACCAATGTTGTCAAATCATCTTGCATTCATGCATGATACAACTATTTCTCTACACAATATGATGTACATAACGAATCCTTTAGTCTAACTCAAGATTTCATTCATGTTTCATCTTATCAAAGATATGCATCCATTGAGACTTCTATAATGGTATGTCAAAAATTGTGTTAGATTTATATACCAGCAAATGTTTTCATAGCAATGAACATATATTTCTAGGTTGTATATTTAATTTCCTAAATCTTTCAGGTGAAAGGAACCTGAACATAATACTCCCACTAGCTTTTAGAAATTCTCAGGAGTTATCTTTATTTAACAATAAACATAAGATTATTCTCCTAGATGCTTGCAATGATCCATACTTGAATTCTTTGTTTTGTTTTGTTTACACTTTATAAAGATTATATGAATTCATAAACTCCTTTGATTACTAACCGTCCTCGCAAAAGCAATCATTCAAGGAAGAGTTTTAAATTCTATTGTCATATACATTCTATATGAAGCACTATATGACAATCAACATCTTTAATAAGTTAATGCACATAGAAAAAAAATTTAATCATAATCAAGTTGCTTTAGTATATTAAAATCCTATATCATAATTTATGCCATTATGATATGTGTACAATAAAATTAATGCCCTTAGATGATTTGAAAACCAATAAACTATAACACTTGGGTTTTTCCTCTCTTTTAAAAACTCATTCCTTCTGACCTTTACAGTCAACTGTTTAGTTAAAGATCAATCAAGTTCCAAAATTGATTATCTTGTAAACAGCATCTTAACATTAATAGTTTGAGTCATTTGTCAAATTCAAAATTCAACAATGCATATTAATGGTTACACCATAATACCGAATTCAAAATTCAATAATGCATCTTTAACAGGTTCCCATGAAATCCTGTGACTTCATATACTACAATTTGAAATAACATTTATCAATCAAGTATTTGAGGTATCCTTACGGATCTATGAACGAGAATTATATCATTATGAGGTTTAACATTTACATGTAACATTTACTTGTAAAGCCTCAGTATGATATTCACTAGTGTGTTTAGAAGGTTATGTATTTTGTATTTTTATCTCTTTCAGATCTAAAAATGCTCCCACTTGCTTTTTGTAATTTTAGACTCTTCTATAATTACTTATCATGTAGAGGGACATTACAAGATACATTGATAGTTTCTTAATATCATTCTTCATAAGACTTTTAACAAATTCAGAACTTCAATTTTAAGACTTAATGTGAGTCATCACATTCCATAATCATGATGGTGTCTTATTAACCTTCTAGGTTGGAGTTTTATTGAGTATATACTAGACATACTCAATTTCAAACCTTGAGAGATTTGATGTAAATATTTTAAGTTATCAAAATCAAATAATTTGATTCAATACTCTAGACATACCATAAAAGTGGTATTCTATAAGTAATTTCATTGTGAGACTTTACCACAATCTTTATATAACTTAATATTATTTTAGGTTACATACTAATCAATTGTGTCAAACCAAATTGAATATATAGTATTTAAAAACCTATTTGCATGCAATAATGTATACGGCTTTAACTAGTTCAAGAACTCTATCCATGTTAACTGTACATTATTTTGCCTTTGAACAATTCAAGGACTTTTGTTCATGTCATAGCCAGAAGATATAACTTACTTTATATATAAGTCTTTCAAACAGTATAAAGGACTTCATTTCATTAATATACCATTAAACATTAAAACATATTTAACTAAAGTAATTTTTGAACAGTTACTTTATGTTATAAGTCTTTTAACATTTAAAGGACTTAATGTTTATTAATTTACAATAAACATAAACATGTTTAACTAAAGTAATTCTGAACGCCAACTCTTAGCTTCAGTAGTAATTTCAAGTTAAACAAGATTACTTCATTATTTGGGACATTCCAAAAGCACATAGACCTTTTCTCAAAGTAGTCATTAAATTTCAGATACTTCATTATTTTGGACATTCCAAAAACACATAACAAATTACTTGAAGTATTCTTTAATACATATAACTCGACATATGTTTTTCTTACCTACGGTCAAGAGAACCTTTAATTATATCGTTATTGTCATGCGTTTGTACCTTGCACACAATAAAGATTTCTACCCACTTGTGCATGGCACAAACATCATACACATAGTAAGCACCATAACGACATCGTATTTGTTTATTACAGACAATTAAGATAGTGTCACAGATATTAAGCTTATACAAGTAGATATATAACCACTTTTGTTTAATAAGAAATAGTGCAAAACGACTATCCTTATAACCATGGTGTCTAAAGTTGGAAAAATAATGCCTTAATCACAAGATAACAAGAAATACTCTAGGTTACTAACTACCAAGATAAAGAAACCTTGTAAGCTACCACTTGAATATGACAGCATCACATGAATGTCTTTAATTCAGAAATAACATCGTGATGCTTTCCCACCTGGATTTTGACAACATTGCAAGTGTTCCATAACCAGTGAAAACAAATAGTGATCTATTTACTTTCCAACTCTCTTTGAAATCTTAATTAGTAACATTTACTTGGATTTCAAAAGTTCTACTATGTAGATGAGGGACTATCCATCAATGCTATTGATTAACTTGAAAATTGGGCATGCAATTTCCTCCTTAATTTGATTAAGACAAACAACTAGATACATTATCCTAGTTTGCCTTTACCACTTTTGCGGTAATATTGGTATTTCCTAATCAAGAACTCATAAAACATCTTACATTAAGATGTTACTATTTGATAGCTTTAAGAACATATTCTCTAGTTATCTATATGTCTTATATCTTTCAAAATATTCACCATGAAATCTATATGAAAATATAAGTCATGCAATATACTTAACTTTTAAGCTTGCTATGAGTTTGATTACATTAGGACAATTCCTACGTTCCTATTATAACTTTCCGGAGCAAGAAAGATATTAGGAATGAGTCTCCATGTTCCTTACAAGGAAAGGAGTCTCGGGTTGACTTCTTTGATAAATAAACAAACCACTGTTTACGGTTTTATCTTTGCATTAATACAATTAATAGAATCACAAAATTTAATTTTAGTATTTTCGATAATACTCCTTGAAGAAAATTAACTACCCATGTTTATTCAAATAAACAATTAATTTTCTAAGAATAGGATCCTACTTGACATACCACCACCACATCAGTTGATCTGCTAGTGATGATGTATTCAAAAGGTAATCAACGATTGATAATTCACAACATTTGTAACTCCTAAACCATATGGGACTTACTTTATTACAATAAATGTCTATAAGGCAAGATATCATCCCATCTATGCCGCGTGTTAAAAGGTCTAACCACAACAACGCTAAGTCGTCCAATCAAAAACTGTGATTATGTAACACTCACCGTCTCACGGAAAAGCGTATAATCACCTTGAGACTGCAAATCTACACACGTCACAACTCAACGCAAAGGTATAAGCAATCTACAAGTGTTTTACAATTGGACGGCAACAACTTGTTGAAAAAGGGAATTTATATCACGTGTCCAATATGTACGAAAGAAGCATGCATACATCCATTCGTATCATGATTTTAATAAAACTTTATTCTCTCAGTTAAGTTATTATTACGATATCACCTATTATCATCGTATCTTATACAATAAAATAGTGAGACCTAAAATTGACATCAACGTATCTTATAAATATAAAGATTTCCTTTTATTCGCGGGAAAATGTTTAAAGAATAATTAAAAGTCATTCAAAACCCTAGACTCAATCGCGACTATCCTACATATATGCAAGGTAAGGAAACTACAACGTAGTCAGGGTATTATAGGCTAATGGTATTTACAAGACCGAAGTCATGATGAGCTCCCCGAACTTAGTGTCCTTTGCAACTATATAGTACTTTTATAATTTACGTCATTGATAAAAATTAAAAACCTTTAATTTAAAGAAAACTTACAAACTAATAAAAATGCTAGTCTAGTCTAAGGAAGAATTTATATCGGATGTAATCCGAATACCACTTTGACTTTTGGCATTAAATAGTCCATATAAATCTTATTTCGATAAGTCATTATCCATGTTTATGTTTGTTTTCCCCCCTTTCCGAAAAACCCTTTTATTTTCTCACAAGTCAAACTTAAAATAAAATAACATAAACACAAAACTAATACATATAACACTTATTTCAAAAGAAACACTTAACAATTAAGTCATGCAAATATCCATTATGATCCTAATTATCTAATAATTAAAACATGTATATATTCATATAAGGCTCCTTCGTCCTAAAAACTCCGGCCACATCCATCGATATAATCGATTGCGTAAGCCATAATTAATACAAATATATACCACATAGCACATAAAATTTAAAACAACCTTTAGGCCCCATAAAGACATAGCTAAGGTCTTCCCTAGCTTTTAAAGTCGTGGATCGAAACCACATAAATTTAATGTCTATGTTTTAATTCTTGATCATCATATTTGCATAAAACCCTTTTAACAATTAACAAGATTTATATCACATATCTCTCCATGATAAATTGCATGTATTTATCATGGATGCCGAATTAACAATTAATTTTAAACATAAAACTGATCAATTAACAATTAAACGCATCAAGTTTTATCCATAAAATTTCATACAACCTAGAATTCGTCTAATTAATTTTATAATCAATAAAGATTGAATCTTGATGCACAAAGATCGAATCTTTATGCATAAAACGCCCAAAGGGCTTAAAAAATTAATCAAGAATCCTAATTTGTCAAATTTTATTACTTTGTAACTACAAATTCTATACGATGGCTCGTGATGCCACTGTTGGGTTTTTACATCTATTTAACCATTAAATATATCACGAGTACGCAGCGGAATAAATAAAACACGTATAGAATATGCAATTAACAAAAGGATCAAGAACGCGTACCTTTTAGCAATTAACGAACACCGTTCTTGAATATACGCGTGTGTATAAATTGAATACCACGCAAACTAAATAAGTTACCAAAGTAGATAACATCTATGGTGTGCATACACTACACGTCACTGAGATACGCTAAGATGCTAGTCCTTTTTTCACGAATAAAACAACCGAACACTTTGTTCTTGTTTTGAATCTTAAAATCGATCGTAACAAAAACTTATGGTTTTTCCTTACTGCCGATCGCAATTAACAAGGAGATAAGGAATAGTATTTATCAAATAACTATCCTGTTCATGCATGACTTACGTATGCATGGTTTAGGCATGTATAGTCATGCATATGGAATTTATTAGCCAATAGTAAGACAACTTTTGTCGATTGACTAAAACAAGAATGGAATCCAAACAGATGTAGCTTTCATAAGAGGTATTTATATAGTCTCCAAACTTGTTCTCCAAGTTAGACTAGAACACCTCCTTAAGTTTCATAAATCGACACTTTCCTACCTTGTACTCCTTTAGTTTGACTGGTCAAAACCAACACCCTACGAGTTTGGTTTTTATACTAACAAGTCCTTCACTTGTTAATATCTATTAATTAATTATAACGTCTAACGTTTATAATTAACGACCATTTAATTATTTTGTGAAACATATTAATATACTATAAATATATTAATTACATTGATAAACGTATCCTCTGTGTAAACGCGTGTGCCCCCATAGGCTCACATATTTTTGGCCGTATATTTATTTATGATATGGACATATCTCAACAGAAATTTCCTAACACAATTCTTGCTCGAAAAACTTTCGTCAAGTGCTTTTAGACTAGTAATAATAGTGTTAAATTTAGCAAAAGCATTATCTATTGATTCCTCTTCCGGGATCATGAATTATTCATATCGTTGAACAAGAAGATCTATTTTGTTGGCTTTGACTTGATTATTACCTTGATGAGTGATTAACAAAGTATCCCAATTTTCTTTTGCGGTTTGACACATAAAAATTCTTTCGTATTCTTTACGTGGCAAAGCATTATAAATTATCATTTTAGCTTCATTATTTTTTGCAAGTTTCTTTTTAAGATCATCGTTTTGTTTATGAAAATGTACAATTTCATCATTTTTAGTTTCGGGATTATTTTGAATAGGAGGAAAATCACCATGGGTAATAACATGCCAAAGGTAGATATTTTAACTTCACATAAGTTTCGAACCTATTTTTCCAATAAATAAATCCATCACTTCCAAATAGTAATGGTCTTTGCATAGATTGTCCTTCTAAATATTTTTCGAATTCCATAGATCGATTCAAGTTTTAAAATACAATTTATTTTAAAATTCTTGTTTAGCGTGGCTCTGATACCAATTGTGGAAAACTAGAAGAGGGTTGAATAGTTTACCGCTTTTTAAATTTAAGGTGTTAAAGTGTTTGTAAACTTTTAGATTCGACTTTATGTGATTTCGACACTTGCACAATATGATCAATATACTTATCTAAACAATCAATAGAATGATATGAGAAAGTAATGTAAGACAAGAGATAAGAGTAAGAACAATCAAACCACAACGTGAGGATTTATAGTGGTTCGATAACGAAGCACCTCTTCGCCATACTCCAATCCCCGAGCACCAAACTCGAGAGTTTTCTTCACTATGTCAACAAACTCCCTTATGGCGGAGAAAACCGTACACAACGTTGCTTACACCGATTTACGACACAAAGCTAAATGTCGAGTTCTAATCTTAGCTAGAACCAATATATCACAACACAACTTCACGACTTTACAACTTCACGACTTCTTCACAACTTCACTTCACCACACTACTTATATCACAACTATCTAACACAACTTGGTAAGATCATCACGATCTAATTATACTTACAAAGATCACCAAGATCTAGCTACTACACACAAATACAAGATATGCAATTTATTTACAAATTTGTGATATGGATGCAACAAGATTGCAATACACACTTAAGGTGTAATACTTTTTCACTTGATGATGAAAGTATTCTTCTCTTGCACTTGAGGAATTGGGCTTGGATCACTTAGAAACAAAGCTTTATGATTAAATGATCAAAGGATTTTAGTGAGATGTGTGTGCTGTTTTAGAACAGAAAGAATAAGTGCAAAAGGTGAGAAAATAGTGGAGAAAAGTCCAGTATTTATAGGAAAAACTGGGGGGCATCTACATAGGGGCGGTCCCCTTAAATAGGTGGGCGGTCCCCTTAAAATTAAGGGGGCCGCCCGTGTATTTAAGGGGGCCGCCCTAGGCTAGGGCCTCCCCAGTTTGTCTTTTGTGTAGGGGGATTTTCTAGAACTTTTCTAGCCGTTTTAGGTCTGAAAATTTGAATTTAAAAATGTTTATTTTGAATAAAACATTACTTTTAATTGTAGAAAATGTTTTGTAATGTTTATAAAAATGTTTACAACATTTTACCCAGGAAACGACTAAGAAGGGGTCACCTTTGAAGTCGAAGCTTCCGGAATTATATTTTATTCGTGATTGGTTTCCTCCTTTGCCGATTCACCTATATTAGAATATATTGGACTTTCGATCAATTTTTGGAGCCTGTTGCCTAAGGGATGGTTGGTGATTACAATTCCGAGTATTCGTTCAGAAGATTATTTTTGAATGATCCTTCTCGGAAGTTAATCCTGTTTTTGTGAATATTTTCATATAAAAAAATACAAAAATAGTATATAGTAAGATCAAAAAGAAAAATCCACAAAAAAATAAAAAACCAACAAAAGAAATCGAGTTGTCAATTATTTAATCGGCTCACCTTTAGATTACAAACTATAAGACAGGTATAAGGAGGGTCGATCCGATGAACTTCGACCCGAAAGGAGAAGGTTTTTAATAGCTTCACGCTTTAACGCTCCTCCTCTTCTTTATCCGTATTCTAGAGAGCTACTGTTTGCAATTTGACTTCCGGTTACCAAAAATATTGTGTTTGTTTTTAATAAAAAAAATAAAAAATTCAAAATTATTCTTCTTTATCTCCCAACTGTTTAAATCTATATTTTGTATCCATGGATTTTTTACAATGCATGAATCATCCATCCAATTCATCTGTGTCTTCTGTGGAAGTCTGAGTGATGAATATGGATGTCCATGTTCTACTTGTAAGTTATGTGGGAACGAAGCTCATTATGGTTACGATTGTCCATCACAAGTTTCGTTTGTTTACAATCAGGACCCGTGCTTCAATCAAAACCTTGATAATTTTCCACAAACTTCACCAAGTTTTCCACAGCAATATCTTTGTTGTGAAGACTGCGGGGGTCCTCATGCTACTTTTCAGTGTCAACCGATGAACCAAAGTTTCTAACATTTTAATTCTTTCGGTTTTGACCAATTCCAACCCCCGCAGTATTCCGTCGTTCATCAACCTCCTTAAGAAACGAGTGAGGAAATGTTGCAAGCTCGAGAAACTCTCATGGAAGCCATACAAGCTTTTTTAAAGAAGTATGATCATATACCTCCTAGAGAAAAGTCTATGGCTTTATTGCTAGCTGAGGAGAGGTTTCTTAAAGTTAAGCAAGCTTTTGAAGAAGAGCAAAATCAACCGGAGATTATTCAAGAATTGCTACTTCAACTTATCCAAGATTTGCAACTTCTTGATGAAATTCTACCAAAGCAAGCAGAAGAAAAGGGGACAAATAAGCAAGTTCAGAAAAAACAAGAAGAAAAGAGTATTGCAGAATTGCTAGCAGAAGAGCAGGCAGCTACAATTAACTCTTTATATCAAAATCCCGATCTCCTACAAAGCTTCATTTACCAGGATGATGATAACGACGATGACGATTACGACGAGGAGAGTATAATTTCTATGAATGCAGATATGTCTGAAACTCCTTCGCCTGATGCAATCACGACTTCTTCCCCGATTGAAGAGCCTAAGGACTCTCTCATAATGGAGGATGAGGATATTGACACTATTCCTGAAAAGGAATCGGACGAAGAAAATGAGTCTAGTGTTGAGAACCTTTTCCATATCCCAAGCGAGTCCGAGGCTACTTCCGATAATGAAAGTGAGTGTGATTTGCCAATTTTTGACGATTCTCCTCTCGACGTTTTTGAAGATAATTGTGTGATTTCCTCTAGACCTCTCTTTGATTCTTATGGTGATACTACCTCTAGTGAATATTCTAGTGATGATGAGTCAATTCTGGAGGAGGACGTTTTCTCGAACCTTCCTTTTAAATTTGACGTAGAATCCATTTCTAGTGACGTGTATCCGATTTTTGATGAGGTGTTAGAAGATATTGATAGCACAAACTATATCATTGACTCTATCAATGATTTTTCTCCTAAGATTGATCCTCTTCTCGAGGAGTTCGCCGGTGAACTCGCTCTTATCAATCCAATTCCACCGGGAATTGCTGGAGCCGATTTTGATCCAGAGGGGGATAGTCGTCTTGTTGAGAAATTATCATATGATAACTCATCTCCTCGCCCTCCGGAAGAACTAAATTCTGAAGATATAATTGAATTTTTCTCTGCATTTCCTATCCCCGTTGAGGGTAGTGACTTTCTTTTGGAAGAGACCAATGCAATTCTCTCTTATCTTGATGATTCTTTACCTGAGCTTGAGACTTTTAGTTTTGATATTGAAGAGAAGAATAGTGGCAGTACCACTACTCATGCTGATATTTCTCTTCCTAAGTATGATTTGTTTTACTTTGATCTTTCTGATACTTCACTTCAGCTTGCCGATAAGAGTGATTCTGTATTTGAAAAGTTCGACGATGAATTTGCTCACATCATATCTCCACCGGAATATGATTGTTACTACTTTGATATTGAACCCGATCCGGGGGAGTTGACTAGAGTTGTTGTGGAAGATATTTTTGGAGAACCCAGAGTTCATATGCCTGATGTTTTACCCACCCTTTGTCAAGATCTGAACTTCACTCTTTCTACTGATTTCAGCGGATCCGATCATGTAGTTTCTTTTCCTTTCAGAAATAGAAACAAGACTTTCGATCCGGGAATATCTATTGAAGTCCAATCCAAGAGATTCCTATCACTGAATACATTTTCTATCTCATTCATCAGTGATCCTCTTTCTCTAGTGCTCGAAACTTTGCTTCCATTTTCATCCGAAAATGAGGACAAAGTTTTCAATCCTGGAATTCTTGTTTCAAAAGAGGAGAAATCTCCTCATCTCTTATCTCATCGGGGATTTAAAGCTTTCAAGATCATTCATAATTTCCTTAATGAAAGCCCGATGATGATTTATGGAGGGGACATTCCTATCTGGGATGTCCCGTATCTCCATTTCTATCCTCCTTGACCAGCTCAAGTATAAGGGGTCGAGTCAAGCTCACGACTCGGTTAACAAAAACAAAGCGCTTCTCGAGAGGCAACCCGTGTTTCTGTTTTCTTTCTATTTTCTAATAAGTGTGACGTGAGGGGGCTCGCCTCTTCCAATCTTGTGTTTTTGTTGTCTGTGATGATTGGCAGGATTCCCCAGATTATGAAGACTCTCGTGCTCGTGGTTTTGTCCAACGCTCACTCGGTCTTCATCCCTTTGCATGCTTATTTTGGGAATCCTATATCCTTGATCTTATTGACTAACGTTTAATCTTTGGCATAATTAATAAACGGCTTTAGATTTACGTGAGATTCCCTTTTATATTAGGAATATACTTTGGAATTAGTATGAGGGGGTTGGCAACCCCCACACATTGAGGACAATGTATCGTTCTAGTATGAGGGGGGAATCTATCGATTTGATCCCACTTGCATTTGTCTATGTCTTTCACGTAACCCCGTTTTACCAAGAAAAAAAAGTGATATTACACCAAAATTTAAAAAATTGCAAAAATAAAATAAGTGTTTATCACAAATGTTGACTTTCCGCTGGTGAGAATAAGAATAATTTTTGACTTGACCGAGCGTATTGAGCTCTAGCTTACTCCCTTAACCTTTATAAATGTATAAGCTTTTGCTAGTCTTTTATACAAGAAGCTTTAAAATGCGAATTCTAGCTCAAAATGCCAAGATTTTGCAAGTTTCCATAAATGATTTTAAATATGCAAAGTTTAATTTTATTTGGCTAAGCATTCGCGGATCTTTTTATTAAAGATTTTAAATTTGCGAAAAACAAAAAATGATAGAGTTAAATATAAGTTGGAATGCTAAGCAAGGATTAGTTGGAAATCTTAAAAGCTCATAAGTGTAATATGTGGCTTTTTCTCCCACTAGCTTCTAAAATGACTAATAATACGTGCTCTTTTTGAAATGCAAGTTAGAGTTTCATCACTCTTAAAAGTCCGTTAAGATCAACATTTTCAGAGTAAAAAGCTTTATCAATGAATTGATAAATAAGAGTTTTTGATCAAAATATGTTTTTATTTTCTAAAAATAAATTTTCCTTGTATACGGTGTAAATATAAATGTTGCATATAAAAAAAATATTAGATGAAAAAAAATAATAATAAAAAAAATGAAAAGGATGTGAAAAATATAATAATGTTGCAAGTATATGTTGCTTAATAAATAAAGGGAAAATGACTTTTTCTAAAATTTATACATTCTTTTGAACTTAAACTTGTTAATCCCTACAAAATTTTGAAATCGAACGTTTGTTAATTCTGATCAGTATTCTCTGTGAGGTGTCAAAAACCTGGGCACTTGACCGATGAGGTCGGGAGGTTCCGAGAAGAAAGTCACTCTAAAGGAATTAACTTACCTATAATGTCTTGATTTTGGAGGAATTAGCTTGCTTTGAGTTATAAACTTACTAAGTTTTACGAAAATTTTTTAGTAAAGGGTTCAAAAGTCAGAAAGTCTCAACAAATTATTCTCTGTGGGGTGTCAAAAGCCCGGTCACTTAGCCGACGAGGTTGGGATGTGCCGAGAAGAAATATTCCTACATGGGACAATCTCACCTTTGAATTCATATAACTAAAAGTGGAACGTGAAACTTAGAAATGTTATAACTATCTAAAAACGTGGGCTGGATGGTCAAAATACAAATCGAGCACACATACCTTAATATATAATATTTGTCGGGAGGAGAAGTTTTACACAAATTGCAAATATGAGTAGCGTTAGCATCTCAACTTGTAATTAACAATGATTTCGTTTTTAAGCTTAGTTTGGGAATAAGTGAAAAATCAAGGACACTGAATTTATCTTTCTAGGGCACCTTAGGATTGAGGTGTTTCTTATTCAATGATCCTAAAAGTTATGATAAATAATGGAATTCCAACATGTTGTACATAATGAAAAATAAGAAAAATGTGTGCAAGAAAGAAAATGGAAAACGAGGATTGTTTAAAAAACTAGTAATTTCTTATTCCTTTTTAATTTTACATTTTGCTACTTTTCAAGGTATTTAATTTAAAGGGGTTGAAATTTTTGGTTTTCTAAACATTGATTTATTTCATTGCGTGAGGACACATCAATATTTTAGTATGAGTGGATTTGGTATGTGCTTAAATACACATACCTTTTTCTAAATAAAACGAGCTTAAATGATCAAAAATAGACTTAAAATGCCAAATATATGCTTGTTTTGTTTCATTTACTGTGCAGGTAACGGATATCAACAAAAAGACAAAAACCGGACAAAACCGAGCACGAGATTGAAAAGAGCGAGAAAAACAGAAGACAAAGACATTTTACAAAGTGGGCCAATCCTAGCCCAATATTAATGGGCCAAGACCGGCCCAAATTATGAAGAAAACCGGCCCAAATAATAATAAAAAGAATCGGCCCAAGAAAGAAGCCCAAACAAGGACTTAACGACTGTTAGTCTTCACACCAGAAACATATCACATCGTTAGTCCTCAAGCCATGACATCGTTAGTCCCTACACTAACGCCCGTTACCCGCTTCATCTTTATTTGAAAGTATAATAAAATATGAGCAAAAAAATGACGCATTGAATGGTCAAGGTTAAAGCAATTAATGCGCAGAATCAAATTAAATGAGAAATGTCAAAGCAATAAATGGGCGGTTTTAAGTTGATTGGATGTGATTATTGCTTTTCATAAGCAATTTTAGACGGTTTTAATGATGATTTGGCCATCATTGGAAGCTTTCCATAAACAAATATGGAATGATATTGAAGGATTGAAGACTTGCAGTTTTAACTCACACCATTCCCTTATAAATAGGGATGAAAAACACGCATTGAAAATCATCGAGGAGTAGTTTATCTCATATATTTTTTTTCAGCATTTTACTTTACTGCAATTATGTTAAATTCTTTGTTTTAAGCTTTGTTATAAGCATTGTTACCATTCCAAGCATTGTACTCTCAAGATTATTCAATAAAAAGTAAGTTCTCATTTTTTATAGCTTATTTAATGTTTTGCTTATTCACTGCTTATTTCTGTCTTATTTGTGCTTATTAATGCTTATTATTATCTTTATTTGCTATTTGGTGCTTATTGATAGGATCATTCTATTTTTTTTCCTACAATTTACTTTGTATGAATTCCTTATTCGCATATTAGATAAAATAATGTTCAGCAACAGATTTATTCATTACGTGTGTGGAATGTAAACGTAAGTTACCAAGTGAGCATATTCATTTTCGTTTGAATTGCGGTATTTTAGAGAATTTTGTCTTATCCCCATTTGCGAATTTATTTTAGAGAATTTGTCTTATCCCCATTTGCGAAATTTGTCTTTTATATCATTTAATGAGAAATTGTTTTTATTTTAGTTCGTAGTTCTTTTCGGTTTAATTGTACGCTTAATTAATATTTTTGTTTGAAATACTTAAAATTGAGTGTATGTTTAATTTCTTTGCAAAATGGTCTCATTTATTAAAGCTTTGTTTTGATCCTTGTTTAACGATTGTCTTTTTATGCAGCAAGTTCAGTTTTCTTTTGTCACAGTTTTCATGAAAGGATCATTCTTTCCATTAGATAATTGTTTTTAATACACTAGTTCGTAGAAATTGTTTGTGAATTGAAACAGACGAACGGTAAATTTGGGTTTAATCAATGGAGTTATTAAATGTGTTTAAATTTTATGGAGTGGGTCTCATCTCGTCATTTTTGTACTCTCCATCATATTTGGTATCTCTCTTCTCTTAGCCTCTTTATTTTTAGCATGATAGTTGTAATTGCCATGTTTATTTTTGCCATTATTTTTAAATATGCAAATTTGATTTAGTTGCTTAATTTGTCGCGTTTCTTTAATTCCGTTATCGTTTTTTTAATTTATAATCGTAATTGCCTTAATTGTTTAATTGTTTTTTTACGATTTTAGGTTTTTTTTAGTAGAATAGAAAACAAATCAAAAGTTCAACTATTCAAAATCCCGATCACAAACGTAAACACGAAGTTCAATTCACGCCTCGCAGGAACATAAACGACCCGGGAAACGACTAGAAGGGGCTACTTTCGAAGTCGATACTTCCGGAATTATATTTTATTTGTGAGTTGGTTTGTTTGCCGATTCACCTATATTATATATATATATACTATTGACTCGATCAAAATGTCATGGAGTAGCTTGATGAAGATGATGACTGAAGCTTACTGTTCGATGAGTGAAATCAAGAAGCTGAAAATTGAGTTGTGGAATCTGACAGTGAAAGGTACTGATGTTGTGAACTACACACAACGTTTTTAAGAGTTGGCGTTGTTGTATGCGATAACGCTCCCTAAAGAATCTGACAAAGTGGAGAAGTATACTGGTGGACTTCCTGATAGTATACAAGGGAATGTGATGTCAGCTAGGCTAAAGACGCTTCAAGAAGCGATTGAGTTGGCAAATGATTTGATGGACCAAAAGGTTCGTGCCTATGCTGCTAGGAAAGCTAACAATAAAATTAAAATGGATAACAAGAGACAAACATGAGCAGCAACCGCCTTACAAGAGACAGAATGTGGCTAGGGCTTATACTGTTGTGGCCTGGTGAAAAGAAAGAGTATGCTATAACCTTACCTCTGTGCAAAAAATGCAAGTTTCACCACAATGGCCGTGCACTGCAAAGTGTGCGAACTGCAAGAGAGTTGGTCACTAGACTCGGGATTGTAGGAATCCTACTGCTGCTAACAATCAAAGAACCCTCACTTGCTTTGAATGTGGGAATCAAGGGCACTACAAGAGTGATTACCCAGAACTGAAGAATCAAGTCCGTGGAAATCAGTCTAGAAACGGTGAAGCTCATGGAAGGGTGTATGCTTTAGGAGGAGGGGAATCCGATCAAGACCCTAATGACGTTACAAACTATATTGATGCTTAAAGAAAGATCCTTTTCGTCTTGCCTATGAAACCTAAGTCGAAATCTTCTTAGACCCTATTCTCTAGAGAGATCTACTTTGTACTTTCCTTTAAGTTTGTTGTACCGTATGAATGTTTTAAATCCTCTATCAATTTATATATTATGAAAATTCCATTAGTTACATTTTATTTCGCAATTTATTTATGCAAACTACTCATTAAAATTATCATCGTCTTATAAACATTTTCACAACCATTCTATAAACTAATTTCTACCACCTTAAAAACTATTTTACTATTGTAATAAACTAATTTACCATCATTTAGTAAACTACCACTTTATAAGTTATTTTCCCTACCATCATATAAACCATTTTGCTACTACCTGATAACCTATTTTCTTATCACTATGTAAATTGCTTTACCATTTATGAAACATTTTACTATCACTTATAAACAATTTCACTATTATTTCACAAACTAATTTACTACCATATCATAAACTATTTTGCGATCATTTATAAACAATTTCGCTAATATATTATAAACTAAGTTACCAACACTTGTAAACTTGATTAACGAGAAAAAGAAAAAGAAAAAAAAAAAAAGACCAAAAAAAAAAAAAAAAAAAAAAGTGGGGGGGTTAAAAAAAAAACAAACTATTATTTTGTAAACTAATTTACTATATAAACTATTTCGCCATTATTCTATAATCTAAGTTACCATCATTTTGCAAACTACCTTTCCACCAACTTGTAAACTATTTTCTTGACATCTTATATACTACCTAGCAAACATCTCAAAAACCACGTCACCATCACCTTATGAATCATCTTGTTTTTACTTTACGAAACTATTTTGTTTCCATCAAAATACATTATTTTTACTATCACCGTCATGAGTATTTAGCTATTGTCTTATAAACTATGTTGCGGACATCTCGCAAACCATTTTGTTGTCATCCTATAAACTACCTTGTTTCCATCATGTGAATTATTTTCTTAGACTATAAAACTATTTCGATACTACTTCATACATAACACTATTTTTATAAAAATGAGCATTGCATTGTTAGTCCTCAATTATACATAGCCTGATCACCTATGTCTAATTCGGGAAGGACCATGGCATGCTGGGAGTAGTCACCTTAAAACTTTTGTTAAAAACTAATTTTCCACTTATATCCCCAAAAAGAAAAGTATTGTGTGCATGTTCATAAAACGTATTTGTCATGGGAAACCAAATTAGTAATCATGGTAACTAAGTAAGCCTTTACTCCACTTTACTGCATAGAGTCGACATCATCTTAAGCCAAATCCTAGGTCGAAAATCCAAGACGCATCACTAGTCACCCTAGGGCAATACGTCTACAAATTTAGCCGCATTCTTATTGTCAAGGTTTGATGGAACTCTAGAAGAGGTCTAGAGTTTACGTGGGAAAGCAAAGACTAATTTCAGAAGAAGTGTCCATACCTTTTCGCCGACCCCAGACCTTCGTCAAATACCACAACTTGAGCTTTGGGGACAAAGCTCTCTTAACGGGGAAAGACTGTGATAATTCACATTTTCAGGTCATTTTACGTCAATAAACTCAAAACTATTTACTTTGAACCTTTACATGTTTACTTTTATTTAAAACCGTTAAGTTAAATCGCGTAAACTAAAAATCAATAATTAACGTAAACTGGCATTAAACACATAAAAGTTTACGTCAAATAAGTTTCATATAATTATTACGAAGCTAATTTATAACTTTTCATATTTTATTTGTATACTTTGCGTAAAACGCTTACGTTTTGCATTCTTTAGCCTTTATGCACACTTATACATAATACCCAAAAATTAAATCCATCCTCCCTAAAACCCACATAAACCGTCACCCTCCCCACTATATATACAAACACATTCTTTATAATATCTATTATCTAAGAGTTAACCATAAAACATAAAACCTAGTGTGTTATAGTAAAGATCCACCAACATAAATGTCCCTCTTCCTTTCCTTCCATTTACACGCCAACAATGCCATGCTTTGGCTAGTCAAATCCTAACTTGTCTCCTACTAATTAAACAATGCAGAAATTTCATACTTTTTTTTATCAATTTAAGTGCAAGTATTCACCTCAATAATTCACATAGCAAAAATTTCATACCATCTCTTTTCTATCTACTTTTCAACCGGCCATAGTAAGAAAACAAGGAATAAATTGGTTTTTGATTTTATAAAGTATTTTTCCAAGAATGTTTAAGGGTTATTAGATAATCACACAAGTTTGAGGTTTGATTTAAGTGTTTAACTAGTTGTTCTTGCCATTCATCTTTACTAAGGTTCGTATACTTTTCATACTTTCAATTTATTTATTTTGCTAAGAACATCTTATAAACCATGTTATATCACCAATTAGTTAATTTTTATAAAAGGTTTACAAGAAAACAAGAACAATACTTAAGTAAATCTATACTTGCAAAGAGTGAATAAATTATATACATGCTTCTACACTTGAAAATATTTATTTTTACATATCATAAGTTACTTGTTAGATTATTAAACTTGTTAAATTAGAAGTTTAAAAACTAGCCTAATTAATTTTGTATTTAATTTCATGTTCTTGGAGTTTTATTTATTATTGTGGATGTTTTGGATGAGATTTAAATAGTTTGGATTTTTTTTGTTTGTGAAAGTGGATGAAGGGAATAGGTTGGAAGGTTTTTGCTGTTGAAAATGAAGTTAGAGCACTAGGTGTGGTTTGAGTCATAGCTCAAGCCATGGGCAAAAAGTGGTGCCACATCATCACTTTTTTCCATAACACCAAAAAACCCTATAACACCAAAAACACCCTCCCTATTCAACACCACAATTTTTGGTGTTATGGGAACCCCACTGTTGATAAAAATATACTGCCTAAAAACATTACTAATATTTTTTCACATCTTTACGTTTTGATAATCACAAAATATAAAAACGTTCAACGTAAAAT